>DWJK01000021.1:0-38499 GCA_018248815.1 Croniades pieria auraria
AAATATCACTTGCTAACGGTAAAGAAAAACGTCGTGAGGAAACCTGCACACCTTAGAATTTGTAAAAAAAAATTCCAAGATGTGTGAAGTCTGCCAACCCGCACTTAGCCAGTGTCGCAGACTATGGCCTTAATCATCCCAATATTAGAGGAGATCCATATTCCAATAGTGGAATGATAAATGGGTCGATTATTTTTTTTATTTTTTTTTGACAAAACTTTTGGAATGGCAAAGGTTTTCAGTAGTTTTATAAAACGTTCGGCAACACTGAACACATATCTATTTACTTGTTTAAACTATTTATTGTTAAACCTGTACAGAAAAGTTAAAACAAAGGGGAACTTAATGAATTGTGGCATTTATAGCAGATAATAAAACATTGTAATAATTTTGAAACATATCCTAAGTCTAGCTGTGTTGCTTAAGTATATATAAGTATATGTATGATGCAAACACTGCTTTAACTGTTAAAGTAACAACAAACGGTTTAACTCATGTATATTTTTTAGTATGGTCAGAAATTAGTCGTGGCACCCTGAAAAACGTACGTGAATTAAGCTGGCACATATACATATATATTTTTTATGAAAATAATAATAATGATAATAATCGACCCCATTTATCATTCCACTGTTGGAATACGGGTCTCCTCCCGTATTGAGAGGGTTAAGGTATGTACGACCTATGCAAATAAATTTCGGTAATTGATTTTAATATATACTTTAAGTATAAAGAATTAAAAAAGAAACATCCAAGGTAAAACTCACAACCGGCATAACCGCTATGAAATACGAGACGCAGGTATAATCGTAGAAAGTAATAGATTTTCAAGCAGTTTTGATGAAATATGGTAACGATTTAGCTTGAACATAGGAAATCATATGATAAATTTGTATTGTAATAACTTAAAATTCCGTGAGTAAAATTCGCGTATATAAGTTAGTAACTAAGCATATAAGGAAATTGCGTTTTACTACACAAGTTGATAAAATTTCAAAATAATTATTTCCAGTAGGCAAAATATATACATATTTTTACTTCAGATGTTACAATTACATCATAGATTATTACTTTAATTACCTCAAAATGGATACTTTCAAAAATATTATAAAAAATATTGCAGCCTCCTTTGGCGCCAAAATATCTTGTTTTAAAATACGATAAAACAAAAACAAAGTAAACACAAGACCCGTTTAGGCTTATTACGATGTTCATATATGTATACTTGATTATCTTAGTAATATGTTTCATATATACACATGCTAAGAGAAGGATAAACTCAGAAGTACATTATCATTGGAATATTTCTGAATATATTGGAATATCAAACCTGGAATCATTTGCATGGCATACAGAATGGTATAAAACTTTGTTCAAAATAACTAAATGTTATGTCAAAAATAAATAACTATATGTAAGAATTACTTATGATCATCTTCATAATAGTTATGCAATTTAAAATATATTTTTAAATGCAATATCTGCCAGGTTTTTCACAGGGCAGCAACAGAACACCGAGTGTTAAATATTTATTAGAAATTAACTACTATAAATAAATAAATAATTCACTTTCCTGTTTTTCATATTCCCCTTAAATAAAGAGTGCAGGCCTTCACTTCTACTTTGTGTTTAATGGATATTTTCTCAAATAATTACGGCCGAAATATGGTCATGTTAAGCTTTGCGGAAAATAAAATAAACAAGATGAATAAAAATTAATTACAGCCATCACTCGAATAACGGTATACACCAACATTTTGGGAAACAAGCCACGTATACGGTTTTCAAACTTCCCGCCGTATCTTTTAAGCTAAAGTCAACAAAGATGGCATATATGTCAGATGATAAGCGACAACTCCATGTAGATGAAATACCGGACCAAATAAACGACGTTATGCTATAACGATAAAAACATAAGAAATATTAACAACTCTTATTTTTATTGTCATAATTAATCCTTATTTTCAATAACATCTTATTGTTAAAAATCTTAAAACATTAGCTTTTCTTTTTACTGAGATTAATACCGAATTTGTCATTTTTCTCTGGGCATAACAACTTAATATTCTTGGTGCTTATCACAGATATGTAAAAAAAAGTCGTAATAGTCAAATGTCAAAATACTGTGATGAATTTATTGTTTGTAAGAATAAAACTCGTTAGAAAGTGTCAATAAAATCATTGGATATAACACGATAAGTGCACTTTAGAAAGAAGTAATATTATAGAGAAATCAAATACATGCTTTGGAAGTAATTGTGGCGTTATATATTTCATATTGTAGTTAGCCTTGAAGTAGATGTCATTTAAATGAGTATTGTTTATTTTACATTTTAGTGATATTAGTCGTAATTTTGCGATTATATGGCTCTGATATTTGACTTATGTGTTGTAACAACTGGGAAGAGGCATGTTGTACCCACGTATTCGGGAGAAAGGTGCCAGTTTAGTAGTTGTCAGCTGGATCTGTCTGGCCGCCGTCCACTGTGCTTCATCCACAGTGCCCTGCGACAAGACACGCAGGGTCTTTACCGAACCGAGCGGCATCATCACCGATGGGCCCAGTAATTCTAACTACACACAAGTAAGTTTTCGCTGTAATCACTAATACCTAAAAGTAAATAAGGAAGTGTTAATTAAACTGCCGCTATTTTCAGGATTCGCATTGTGAATGGCTAATAAAGGCGGCTAACAAGAGCCAGTACATAACGCTGAGTTTTATTCGTATGGGCACTGAATGTTCCTATGATTATGTATTTGTATATGATGGTGATTCCTTTGATGCACCTTTGCTGGGGAGTTTTAGTGGGAAAACAGAGCCTCAGAACGTTACCGCCTCTAGTGGATATGTAAGTCATTTAAAACCTGGTCATGTGTAGTTAATTTTACAGTATACAAAGCATATTTTATTTGTTGTAATCATTGCAGATGTTAATTCTTCTGTATAGTGATACAAATTATGTTCTCGATGGTTTCCGAGCTACTTATGCCATACACAACTGTCCGAACAATTGTACAGGTAGAGGTCTGTGCATGTCCAACAAATGTTTCTGTGTGGGAACATGGGGCGGCCCAGATTGCAGTGTAGAACTGTGCCCAAACGCTTGTTTTGGAAATGGGCAGTGCAAAGGAGATAGGTGTTTATGTAAAAAAGGGTATGTATTTACTTTCTTCATTTAACTCAGTACTGGTGACAATGTACTCGATGATTACTAGAGAGAAGGAGTGACAAAGAGGGATTACATACATTACAATTTTACCAATATTTTAATGTATTACAGAATGCTCGAAAAATTTGTTTATACAAAATTATCAGCACGAGAAGTAAATTAGTTGTTTAACAACTAACTAGTTGTCTCTCTCTATATATATTTGAAAGAAAATAATGAGTTTGTACTTGAAAGTTTTTATGGTATTGTTTTCCTACTTCCTAGTATACTGTACAATGTTTAAAGCAATACAAGATCAACAAAAGTCAGTCATACTTCATTAAAGATGATGAATAAAGTTGGTTGTAAGTGTTTACTCGTAATGTGAGAGAGTGGTGTTTAAGTGCATAATGAGAAGAACATGAGATAAATTATGTAACCAATTATGTTAAATTATATTGTTTCACATTTACAACAGTAATGATGTAGATATATGCAAATTGAAATCACAATAAACTCATTTATTTTTATGCTAGTTGTAACACAATTAACTATGGACTTTAATTATATGCAAGAACTCTGTACATGCATATAATCACATTTTATTATAATTAATCACTTGTATGATTGTGTTATGTAAAATAATTCTATCTCAGACACATATATGCATACATTTGATTGCTCTCTAGTCATCAGAATAAAAGGAAAATTTTATCAGTATCAGCCTATCTAAGCCCACTGCTGGATGTAGATCTCCCTTAAGAAGATTTCGTCTATAATACACAGGCTGAGGAATTCTTTTTCACATCATGTACACACTACACTGCCATGCTGCACCTATCTGTCAGAGGCCAGGACTTTTAGGCAAACCTAGATATGGTGTGCCATACCTTGATCAATCTGTTTTAGGTTTGTCATGTCTATGACACCTAAGTTATTATGCCTCCATGTGGTCGCCTCGACAAATTAAAAACGAAACTTGCTAAAGTACAGCTAAAGATCAAAACAAATTTTTTGGGCATAGTTTCCTGAAATATACTATAATATTTGTCCCCTTTTGTAGTTGTGCTGACAGGAGGATTTATCTCAATGCTCATTATAAATTTTTTTGAAAATAAAATTTTAAACATTGATTTGCTGGGAGCATGTACAATAGAAACATGTTTAGAGCTGTTTATAAAATTATCACCTAAAGATAGGGAAACAAAAAAACTATTTATCATATTTTTAAGGAAGTACCATCCCTAGCATGGTTGCAGACCTTGAGCCATCTGTAAGGTCAATCAGTCTCAGATATAGTCTACATTTAGATGGGTGAGAAAGAGCATAAATTTTATGTTTCCATACATATAAGAGCATATTAAGAAACCACTCGAGGGTTTTGATGTTGGGTAACATTCATTAAACTTCACTAGTGGCATTATAAATGGTTCAAAAAGATTCTATAGAGGAACTAGCCGCTGGGCGGAATTTTTCTATCATTAGTGAAAGTTTCTCAAGGCTAGAAATGGGATATAAAATAAAATGGGCTGGAGCCAATGTTGTGAAAATTGCAAAATATATTTGTCACTGTGATTTGGTGTTGTAACATTGTGATTCATTTTAAAATCAGTGGGTATGTAATGATTGGTCATGTTGTCATAATTTCCTAGCCATCATGATACATGACTGAACACTTGGTAATGACTGACAATCATATATGCTGTCTTTACTGAGTCATGACTTTTAATTGTATATCACTTGTTTGTGACAAGACTGTCATATGTCAAAAACTGTATTTTTCAGAAAATGGCTTTAAAAGTTTAAAAACGTAATTTCACGCCTGTAATCCCTGAAGGGGTTAAGCAGAGGAGTGTAGTACACTCCTGCATTTCACCAGTAATGTTTATGTCCCTTGGAATAGGTGAGCCTATTGCCATAGACCGGGCACAGATCTAGGCGCTGAGTCACTAGTAAAAAAATCTAAATTAGAAATGTCCAATAGTATCTGAACCAGGATTCGAACCCAGGACACCCGAACGACAGTCGCCCATGAAACCACTCGACTAACAAGGCAGTCAACAAGGAGTTTTTTGAAAGTTTGAATTATGATTATTCTATGACTATATTATATGACTGGCTATTCTATGATTTATGCCTATTATAATATTCATAGACTATTTGATTTCAAACTTTGTACTGTTTTCTGAAAAATACAGTTTTTGACATGTTAGTCTTCTGGAAAATGAGTGATATAGTCTATAAGGTTTATATGCAACCAACTGAAGGTTTAAATAGTAGAATCAGTAGTTTCCTAGATTAACGATCTTAGTTGCACTGGATGGATGGATGTCAGTTTGTTGTGAAAAGCTTTCATGTTGTACAGAGTATGTTGGCTGGTATATTTATGGTTCATTTTGATTGAACAATTTAGTTTTCCTCAGGCCCTCGAGATTAACTTATCCATAAGTTTACTAAGCCATATTAGAACAGTGTTGTGAAATATGTGGTTAAGGAGAGCAACCCATAGTAATGGAATGTTCGCACATCTACCGTTATAATCATTAATATGTATGGAATGAGAGCCATTAAGGAGTTTCACTATGTCACTACACCTGTGCTCATAGTTGGTATTTTTGTTTAAGCTTTTCTGGAGAATCATGTTCGTTAAAACACAGTGATAAGGAAGGAAATAGCTGGCACTGGCTCTCTCACACAGAAAGTGGTATGACAAAGAGAGCCGCACACTCTGCTGTTTATGTGAATCACACAAACTCTCTATATGTATTTGGAGGATATGATCTGAATAAAGTTTTAGGATTAATGGAGGTTTATAAGTAAGTTACATGCATTGATCTCTTTCTGAAGTGTTTTTAACACACTTTTTTTTTTAAGTTCTTAAAAATTTTATTTATAATAAAATAGTTAGAATTATAAATGTGTTTTGTAAACTAATTCTGGAGTAATAAAAAAACAGTTCTTTTTCTCTGTGACTCTACCAGATTTTCGACTAGTCAATGGTATGATGAAAATGGCAAGGTTTTAAGAAGATATCCCACAAATGAAGAGATTGATAAATCTTTACTTACTTTGTTTACAAAGGTAAGGCAAGCAATATGTAGTATTAGATAGAAACGGTCAGGAGAGTGGGCGTGGCCTGAGCGACGTCAGAGGTGGTGGGATCGAGAAGTGATCACGTGGTCATAGCTCGGTGCACAGATGCTCATTTTTCCTTGGCCGTTGGGACGAACTGATGCTTACACTAGCGCGTTGCATTATTATTTGGTACTTTTTTGGATAGTTGTTATGTTTTTTTAATAATTGTCTACGTGTTATTTATTAGTTTTTGTTTAATATAGTTACAATATTCTAGAGCATGGCTGTAAATTGTAATATGAAAATGTTGATATGTTTCTCTAATTTTATTATTATTTTTGGCAGGGTAACAGTGACGGCAGCTGGCCCATTGGCAATAGAAGCTCACTATTCAATCTGCTGCTAACGTCTCTTTCTCATCATGACAAAACAACATTACCTCTTCTGTACTCTTATCCATCCACACCATATTCAGACAGTTATTTACAGTTCACTGATAGACCAGAATTTTTAAGTTCCTCTTCCAAGAGTAATCTTTCGAAGCCCGAACCGAGGTATGGTCATTCAGCTTGCGCGTATGGCAGCGGTTTTATTTTGTATGGCGGCAAATTATCAGATGGGAGCTTATCATCAGAATTGTGGTACTTCAACGCCAAAGCGAACAGTTGGACCTTGAGGGCGGTGAATTCAACTTTCACTCCGCCCGGTTTGACGCGACATACGTTGACCGCGGTAAAGGATGAACTGTACTTGTTTGGCGGGAGCACTGTGGATGGAGAATTTTCATCCAAGTACGTATTAAGATAAAATTTTATTTTGTGTATTAATTTTTAAAAGGGATTTAATATAGACAACAGTATTTATTCCTTATTAGTTTGAATATTGGATGATACGTTATAAACTTGTTTTTTTAGTCTGTACAAAATCAAGCTTGGAGATGTGTTTACGGAGTTTTGGGAGAAAGTGCAAGTCCGTGGCGGGAAAGAGCTGGACGTGCGGGTTGTAGCACATACGGCTGTGTATCATCAACATTCAAATTCTATTTTAGTCTATGGAGGCGTTGTTGCCAGTGTTGCCAGGTAAAAAATAAAAAAAAATAAAAAAATAAAAAAAAGAAGGCGCAATAAAAGTTGATTTTTATTTATTATTTTTTCAGATTTTCGAAGCTCTCCGACAGGATGTTCGAATTCGACCTAGATTACAAGCATTGGAGTGAAATTCATTACCCGAGAGCTCATTTGCGTGACACCTATGTACCGCGGGAAAGGGCTTTCCACACGTCTACAATTATCGGTAACTTTAATAAAAAAATAAAAAGTATATAATAATCAACCCATTTGTCATTCCACTGGTGGAACATGGGTCTCCTCTCATATCGTGAGGTTTAAGGCCATAGTCTGCCACGCTGGCCAAGTGCGGGTTAGAAGGTCGGTAACTTTAAATACATATAATATAATAATGTTAAATACGTAAAATATCGGTTTTAGAGGAAGCTTAGTGGATTAATTTACTAACTTTTACACCTTGATTTTATGTAAAGTTATTAATTTTTTTTGCGAAACAATTGTTATTAATTGTTTCCTAAAAAAATTAATAATGATGTCTAAATACAGTAATAGATTCATAATACCAAAAAAACGAAAACATGTATATGAAACATGTGATGTTTTTGATATAATTTCAGGGAATTATTTGGTTGTCTTCGGTGGATATTCCCATCGTCATAACAGGGAAGAGATATGCTACGACAGTCAAATGTACCTGTACCACCTCGGGTGTCATTCGTGGATATCGCTGGACGTATTGGGGAAAAATCGCAAATACTATCCAAAGAAACAAGGTGTTTTCGCTCACGCAGCCACCTTGAAACCTCCCTCAACCTTGCTCATTGCTGGAGGGTATCACGGTAATGTAAACGGTGAGTAATTCAGAAATTTTATTAGATTGGTCATGTAATATCAGTTGATTAAATTGGTAATTGATCATGTCATTTGATGGGATTGGTAATTGGTCATTTAATATCAGTTGATTTATATATTAAATTAAGAAATATGGTTCGATCTGTTTATACCAATTGGTCTAGATGGTCATATGCCATAACCCATTAAGTGATAAGCCTCAGTCGTTGCTTAGTGTGACGTTTGTGCCATAACAAATATCAAAAGTGTATAAGATAATGTTTTTAAATTAAAATTTGTGTCTCGTTTCTACCTCCATGTCTGCCATTCTCCATCCAAAATTGCCTTTTGTTATTTAAAATGGTGATTATTGTTTTCAAAATATTCGCAGGAGATCTCCTCGCATACGTAGTTCCTAGTTGGCATGCGGGAATCACAAATAAAGATCCGGAATCAGCGTGTCCCAAGCATAGATCCCAGCCGGAGTGCCTCGCGGATCCGGAGTGCGGATGGTGTTCTGCGGATGATGTAAGTATTACTAGAATACGTTATCTTCATCATAAATCCTTCATTTTTTTTTAATTAAAACGATATTCGAGCTACGACATCGATTAAAGATAGTTTATACGTACTTATGTAACGTTCTTACTTCCCCTTCGCAAAACTTTAGACATTCTAACAATTTTAGTTCCGCCTAGATTATAGCAACATTTTTCTCTCAAGTAGGGTAATATGTTTCAACATATTTAATTCTTTTAGTACCGTCAAGATTGTAGAAAAATTTCTCTGTCCAGTCTTATCCTCATTACTATCAAATCGTTACTCTTTTTCGACTCGACTCGTTCCAATGTCGGACATGGGTCTCGTCGGTAATTAAAATAATAAGGGATATTCCAGAATGCCGACATATGACTGCATACAATCTTCCAACTGCACACAATACTGATTATACTGATATAACTTGATGTGACAATGGAGTTGACGCTTGGAAACTTCTAGAAACGTTAGAAAATGTTGTCCTTAATACTTTACGTGGTGACGTCAAGACTCGTATATGGACTTTGTTCTGATGTGTGAGAAACAGAAAATACAAGCTTAATACAGTTCAAATGGCGACTTTTTATACAAGACTTGCGATAGTCGTAGCGAGGATGTTATCGCAAGTCTTGATAAAGTTTTTTTTTCCTGAAAACCAAAACACCGCTAAATCGCAAACGCAATTTATACTTCATATTATGTTTTCACGACTGTTCAGTATTTTAAGTATTTCGCTGACGGACCAATTCTATTGTGTAAAGTAAGAATAATAATTTTGCACTGTGCAAAATTATATGTAGGTGTTATTAAATTTGCCTGATTCAAGAAAACGTAAAACACATATTCAGTGATATGCACACAGCAAACATCCACTGTTATTGGCAATACAAACAAAAAGCGACATTCTGTTCACGACACTAGTTTGTTTAATTCATTAGTAAATTCATATGTTTAAACACGTGTAGTATTTCTGATGTGTTGAGAGGCTATCTGTTTGTATTTCGTATAACAGGCAATGTTTCATTTAACAGCTTCAAGAGTAAACTGTCCGTATTCTCATTTAATTATGAAACACCTTTTATCTACGTCATTCATGTTTATCATCAGTACCATAAACTCGAACTCTCATATTGTACGTTACTTTTGAATTTGTTACTTATACTGAACATTACTTTTACATTTGTTACTCATTTCTTTTAGATTTGTTATGGCAGAACAGTTGGTTCCAATTGCACAACCAACTTACAGTCGGTTCGGTGCGGAGGTATCTGTCCTGCCCTCGGAGATTGCCACTCCTGTCTCATACACGGTCCACCGCTGAGCAAACCGAACACAACACGAACGGCCTTATCGTCAGTCAGCACAAAACTGGGCCTGTATCAGTGTAGCTGGTGCGTACAAAACGCCCGCTGCCATCATAAAGATGGTAAGGAAATGTAATACCTTAAAATATCTATCAAAGGTTGTAGTCAATGGATATGTAAACGTTCTCTTTTTTAGATAACTATGGTGTTTGTGGAGAGGATACACCCTCCGAGAATCCAGGGTGGTGGGGCACTACTGGCACCGAAGTGACCGATCCCGAGCAGTGCAAAGTTCTAGACAAGCGACCAGGCCTGACCTTCTTAAGGTACCAGCAGCCGGCGGATTGGAGTCACCCAGATGGAGTCTCTGTTGTGAATGCAACTACCGTAGATTGGGGTACAGGGGGGACTAGTAATCATATATTCAGTGGTGCAAGTGAAGCAAGACTTAGAGGTTGGTTGCATATACCTCAGTACTGGAACGGAACAGGCGAAACAATACACATTTGTGCTGGCTACTCGAACTTGACACTAACGCTAGGGGACAGCGAGGAACCGACAGCCAACATATCTGCGGATCCGTCTGCCTGCTCGTCGGTCAATTGGCCTAACTTGTTCCCGGGCCGGCTTTCGGTCAACATGCACGCCAACGATTCCTTACACCTAGGTCCGTATCCATCTCATCACCACGCTAAAATGGAGTTGCTTCATAATAAATCGCAAGAGAGTGCAAAGGTAAATTTTGATCACAATAACAACAAAATCCAGTAATAAATGTTATGAATTTTTTTATTAGCAAGTCATTTTTTATTAAATGACGTAGCGGTTATAATAATCCTTTAATTTATTTCAGGTTTTTACGTTTGAATTTCTGGAGCCTTTCTCGGACGGACAATGTTTGAATTACGATAATTGTCTGCTATGTTTGGCCGACGCGGCCTGCGGCTGGTGTGAGTTGACAAATCGTTGCGAGCCTCGGAACGTTGATGAAAGGATGACTTGTACGACAGAGGGCGAGTGGCGGTATTTAACACTGCAGCCAGCGGCTTGTCCTAATTGTTCAAACTACATAAGTTGCGAGCGTTGTGTGTCGGGGAACTATTGCGAGTGGTGGGCAGACGAGGCGAGGTGCGCGAGGCGCGGGCGTGCTAGTAGTGCCATCGTCGATGCCAGCGAGTGCCCCGCCCCCTGCCGCATGCGTCTCGATTGTGAACATTGCCTCGACGAGCGCGGCCGCTGCGTCTGGTGCGAAGCTACCCGCCAGTGTTTCAGTTTCAGCGTCTATACCAGCGAGTATCAGTTTGGCCTGTGTCGAGAATGGTTAGACCGAGCTTCGATCCCCACTGACGAACCCAATCGAAAATCAGGCCAGTGCAAATCCTGCCAAGCTCATGGTCAATGTGCGACGTGTTTACGGAGCATGGGATGTGGCTGGTGTCATTCGCACGAAAATCCCATTAACGGAGTATGTACGGAAGGCGATTTCACACGTTCGCACGTTGATTGCGCGTCCATTTTGAACGTAACGGACGCGGATACCGGCTGGGCGTACGCACAGTGTCCAGATGTCGACGAGTGCGGACTAGGACTTCATGATTGTCATGAACACGCGGTTTGTAATAACACACACGGATCATATACGTGCAAGTGTAGACAAGGTTATATAGGCGACGGAAAGAAGAGTTGCATGAGAACTTGTTACAATAATTGTATACACGGATACTGTCTCGGTGCTCCACAGTACAAATGTCATTGTGACTTAGGCTGGACCGGTGCAGACTGTTCTATCAATTGCATGTGTCATAACCATTCCACCTGCAAGACTGGAGTAGGCCGTTGCGACGAATGTCAGGACTGGACGGAGGGTGAGTTTTGCGAGTCTTGTAAGCCTGGCAGTCATGGTAACGCGACAACTGGTCAAGGCTGTCGACGTTGTGATTGTAATGACCACGGAGACGAAACCCGTGGTATCTGTGACGTCACGACCGGTGAATGTATATGTAAAGACAACACGGAAGGCCAGAACTGTGAACGTTGTAAATCGAAATTTTATGGCGATCCGCGCCATGGTGGTCGATGTTACTATCAATGTGAGCCTAGAGGAATGTTAAATGCGTCACAAACGCAAGGCATTGGTTCTTTTAAGACAGATCCAGAAATAAAATCTATCGGTCCCTCTAAGGAATGCCTGTGGATAATATCGGCTGAGGATATTAAAAACTCTATTGTACAATTCACTGTCAATTCTTCGACTTTTAATGTCCCATGTGACCAAAATGCAGTGTATGTTTATGATGGGTTAGGCGGGGTGCCTGATCTGAGTAATAATCAACAGAGTCAGCTTTTGGGGGTGTTTTGTAATGGCGCATCTTCTGGGGTAGTCGAGGCACGAAGCGGGAATTTAACTGTCCACTACAAACAGAACCAGCCTGACCAAGGGTTTGAAGGAGTTTACAAAATTGTAGCATGTGACGGTTACTGTCATTGGCCGAGAGTATGCAATAAAAGATATTGTGTTTGCCGCGAAGGTTTCGGAGGACCTGATTGTAATGTGGAGATTTGTCGGAACAACTGCAGCATGTACCTTAAAGGAGGAGTCTGTGATACTAGCTACGGTCGTTGTCTCTGTAATGAAGGTTTCGGCGGCGATGATTGTTCTATTAAATTAGATAAAACACAACTAGTCTTTACGGAACTTTTTAATTCGGATTTTCTCTCTGATGGCCTAGACCATTTACGAAAGACACTACCAAGATTCGGCCACAGCTTAGTGGCTGATAGACGTGGCTTGTGGATGTTCGGAGGATATTCGCTTTCGCACGGCCCGTTAAATGATATACGATTTTATGATACCAAAAATAACACGTGGATGCAAGTCACCGTAGAAGCGACACCTGATCCAAAAATGCCTGAAGGGCGTTACTTTCATGCTGCAGAAATATATCATTCCAAACAGAACATTTACATTTTTGGGGGCTTAAGTTTACAAGAAAAGAATGGACAAAATAAAACTCTCGGTGATTTCTGGCAATTTAGTCTGAAAGAGCATCGGTGGAGTAATATCAAGAATAAAGAAGAACAACCGCCCCCTCTCGCGGGGCACACTCTCACATTACAAAAATATCAAGATTACGAAAGCTTGGTGCTTATTGGAGGTTTCTCGTTAGAAGAAGGTTTTATGGCAGATGTTTGGGAATTCGATTTGGATAATGATAAATGGATCAAGTTAAATTGTGAAGGGGCGCAACCTTCAGGACTTATAGGTCACAGTACCGTTTACCATCCACCTTCGCAGAGCCTGTACGTATTTGGTGGGATTACATACATGTACAATGGTACACAGGTATCAAACAAACTTTTCTCTTTTCATTACCCTACGAAGACATGGAGTGAACTGCCGGTATTCCCGGGTATGAGCGGTTACGAAAACTTACCTCAAGCCACATATTTGCATTCAGCAGTGACAACCAACGATTATATGATAATATTTGGTGGCAAAACCGTTCCAGATAATAGATCGAATTCTCTCATCGCATACATTTACAGCTGCAACCAGTGGGTTAGATTATCGAAAGGTAAGTTCAGAACCTATTTATAAATATACTTCTCGAAATTAAAATCATTTTTCCATTATACTTCTGCCTTTATTTCAGGTACAAGCTTGATAGATCATCCCCCGCCCCGGACTATTGCCCACGCGATGGCCATCGACGTCGAAACAGAAAATGACTGGAACGTGTACGTAGTGGGAGGGTGGACAGGAACTGCTAACTGCCAAGTAACTCGTGTGACGCTACCGGAAGATCTCTGCTCTTTATGGAGTTCCAGCAAAATCGAATGTCGCAGTCACATGGGCTGTAGCTTTTGCAGTACTGGTAATTATACCAAATGCTATTCGGTGGATAAGCCTGGGTGTGAAGGCAGCGATAGAATATCGACCAACGCTGGAACAGCTTGTGACGCTGAGCTGGTGGGGAGACGACCATGCGAGAACTTCACCACCTGTACCTCGTGCTTGGCCGCGTGGCCCTTGTACCCTGAAGAAAAACCTGCCTGCCGTTGGTGCGAGTCCTGTGCTGCCGCAGTCGGTTAGTATGTATTCATCTTGAATAAAAGCCTTATTTACATTCCTCATTTATCTTTCAAGTGAATGTAGACTTCTAACTTGAATGTTATTTCAGGTGAATGCGTCCCTACAGATGAGTCGTGCACAAGCATGAAGTGCAACGCCGGAACAACTTACATAAGCGACGTGGACCAGTGCCCGGAGCTAAGATGCGTCGCCTCTGATTGCGAGAAATGTGTCTCTAATCAATGTTCTTGGACAAGACTGGTGAATCGACAAGGTACAATTACTCTTTTATCTACATATGAATATGTACATAACATGTATGGTTATGTACATAAGAGAAATAAAATTATTCCGTGAATTCAAAAGTAAAAAAAACTGCGTCTTATTCAAAAACAGTAAAGGACCGTTTCTATTTGCAAGAGCCAATGTACTAGGTACTCCGCTCATCCACAAGGACAAATTATAGAATTTAAAATTTATAATAATACCCTGTACGTGTGTGTCTGTCTGTGTGTTTGAACTCATTATTTTATATATTTATTACATGCAATGCCATGATTTTGATTGTTTCAGGTCAAATGGCAAGAGTAGCGGAAGACTTAACAGAACTTTACAACTGGTCTTGTGCAATAGTGGATGAACCAGGTCGCACCAGTCTTCGCGCTCACGCACTCAAATTAGGCCATTCATATTTCAGTGGATCTAAAGACGAATGTCCCAGCCGTTGCCACATGTACGACGATTGTCAGTCGTGTCTCAGCTCCGATGGCGCTGAGGGAGGCTCGTCCGAATGCCACTGGGCTAGCTATCTCGGGACTTGTATTTCGCCCGCGTATCAGCCAGTTTACTGCGCGGGAGGGGTTTGTGGGCTAGTTCTGACGAAAGCTGATAAAAATAAGTGTCCTGCCCCTTGTGGGACCTTCGAGCAATGTTCGGAATGCCTCCATCACTCTCATTGTGGTTGGTGTGCGGTGGAAGGTGAAAACGGTGAAGGTGTGTGTACAGAAGGGTCCATAGATTCGCCGTTAGATTATTCCACACGCACCACTTGTGCGGCTGTGTACAACAACGTACATCAAACGAACGACACCAACGACACTTTCTCGTGGCATTACACTCGGTGCCCGCCTGAGAACGAGTGCCTCAACAGTCACCACCAGTGCAAGGCGGAATCAGAGGTAAATAAGCAAAAAATACCTTTACTTCAGTCTCATTCTGTTATTTTTCAATTATGTTTATGGTCGTGATTTAATCATTGATCAGTTTTATTAAGGAAGCATACACAAATGGAAAAATATTTTTCGTTAGTTCTTGTATATAACAATAGAATACTAGAATAACAAGTAATACAAGAGTACAAGTAATCAATAGTCGGATAAATAATATTATTGTATGTCCGTAGGTGTGCCGCGACCTGCCGGAGGGCTATGAGTGCGCGTGCGGCAAAGGGCACAAGCGCGTAGCGGGCGCGTGCGCGGCCGTGTGCCAGCAGGGCTGCGTGCGCGGCGCCTGCGTGCAGCCCGACGTGTGCCGCTGCGACTTCGGCTACGTCGGCGCCAACTGTACCATCCAGTGCCAGTGCAACGGCCACTCACACTGCGAGGGGCCCGACAAGCTCGACAAATGTATCGAGTGCCACAATAATACCATGGTGAGGATGGACGGATTCGTTCATTACTATTCAAGTTTACCCGATGGTCTGGACACGTAGAGTAAATGGCTGAGGAAAGAATGTGAATACAGATATACATTATGCATATTAATAGATACAGATGTTGAGACATCATAATAATATTAGAATGTTGTTATCCTGCAGCTAGCATACCAAAATCGATATAAGTTAAACAGTTAAGCTTAGAAGGAATAAGGAAGCTATTACACATACCTAATTTTGTTACTCCAGGGTAGCCAGTGCGAGAAATGTAAGCCGAATTTCGTGGGAGACCCTACGGACAACGGCCAGTGCATACCGTGCTCGGTGTACTGCCACGGGCACACGAGCGTGTGCACGAACGACGCGGAGGCGGCGGCGGGCGCGCGCGACGTGAGCGCCGGCGACCTCGACGAGTACTACCGCGAGGGCGGCGCCGCGGCCAAGGCGCGCTGCGTGCGCTGCGCCAACAACACCGACGGGCCGCGCTGCGAGAAGTGCATCGAGGGATACTTCCGCGGCTCCGAAGACTTCAGGGACGCCTGTCGACCGTTAGTTACATTCACAATTATGTTGTACTTATTAAGTGTTTAGCTTGAATAAATTTCTACGATACGGTTAACCGACTGTACCGGATTGTCTTTTTACAATATATCATCATCAAAATCAGTCTATCTCAGTCCATTGCTGGACATAGGCCTCCCCTAATGAGCGCCATCGCACCCGGTCCTCAATTATAATATATATGTATCATATGTTGAGCGAGTTGTATTTCACTAATAAATAATATTTAAGGTACAAAAATCCCGCGACGAAAATTTAAAGCGACGCCATTTTCAAGGTTGACAAAGCGCAAAACATGTCAATATGTTAAAGTATCGATTTTTTTTTTAATCGATGTATATCGTCGATATTTTTAATCGTGAATTGTTATCGATATTGGATATTTATTTTTGAATAAATATCTAATAACGAATTATGTATTTCACTTATTATTAAAATATTTTTGCTTGTTTCGTGCACAAATTAAAAAAATATTTATATAAATTAATATAAACTACGCGTGCGAGTTTTGGTATAAGTGCCGCCTCTATATTTCAAACACATTGTCTCTGGGCTTAAGTTGATTCCTTTTGAACGTAACTATGCGCACTATCCTTTCGTAGTTTGTGAACGCAACCAAATAAAATGTCTATAGATTGTGCCTGTGTTAACTTGTTGTGTATAGTTTAATGGCGCCAAGTGGCATCATTTGGCCTAGCTCTTGTTACTGTTCTAATAATACTCAAATCTGTATTTTAATAACAAATAAAACTGGCAAATATCTGTCGATTTTTTTACATTGAAATAGTTGGGCAATTTCTTAGATAATCGCGCCTTGGAATAAGAATACCGATGTATCGAAATATCCATGTAAATATGGATACGACATAATTATTATATATCAATATTTTTTTTTTCATTTCCGCATCCCTAGAATGATATTTTGTGAGACTACAAAATACTAGACAAATATTTTTTATCGGTTATCAGATTGATGGCAGACTTTAAGAATATCCATAAGAATATAAGTGCCATAAATGTACGGCGGGGCACATCTGGTAATATGGTATGTCGGTATGTCGATATGTCGGTATGTCGGTATGTCGGTATGTCGGTATGTCGGTATGTCGGTATGTCGGTATGTCGGTGGTATGTCGGTTTAAACTAAAATGGGTATAATTTATTAAATTTAAAATAAGCGCTGAGAGTTTTCCTTCGAGATTTTTTCTGGTCAAACATGTAATTCACCTATTCAGTCGCTAAACCTGATGAAAGTGATATGGATTTGACGTTAGTGTCCTCGTTATGACATTTGACCTGAATTGTCTTAAAAATTAAATAGGAATTGATTTAAAAAAAACATGACGCCTACAATCCCCGAAGGGGTAGGCCGAGAAGTGCAGTACACTCCCACGTTTCAGCAGTTGATTTTTTTTATATTATAATAAATTGTTATTTTGGTTGCAGTTGCGAATGCCACGGGCACGGCGACACGTGCGACCCGGTGACCGGCGAGAAGTGCAACTGCGGTAACAACACGGAGAGCGACGTGTCCTGCCAGACGGCCAGCACTAGCAAGAACTCCGCGCAGGAATGCTGGCGCTACCAGTGCGTCAAGTGTAAGGACCTGTACATGGGCGACCCCAGGAACGGCCACCAGTGCTACAAGACGCTCAATATTGAGAACAAGTTGTGCTTCGATGGGAAGTCCATAGGTTAGTTTTATTCTCTCAAAAAAACAACAATTTCCGATATCTGCTGTGAAAAGTAGAATCTAGAATTATGCAATGTTTGTCAACTATCGCATCTGTCTAATCATTGCTACCGTTTTTCATAAAACACAAAGAATATTTTTTAATTTAAACACTAATATTGATAATTCCATTGCAGACGAATGCAAGCTCAAACCGCGTCCGCTTTACCCGGGACAAACGGCTTTCGTTGCAATAAATCCAAGGTACATGAACGTGGACATCCGCCTCATAGTAGATGTAACGCAAGGAGCGGTCGATCTATACTTCAGTCCGAACGACAGCTCGTACGTGGTGTCCGTGAACGCGACCACCGGCGCGCACATGGTGGCCCTGGACCCGATGTACTTCAAGCAGGACACCACTCGAGTCGCGCCGTCCTTCGACAAAGTGCTGCAGAGCTCCTGGTATAACGTGAAGACGCAGTATATCCTCGCAGACTACGTGGCAGCCGAGCTCGCCACGTACATCACCATTGACAAAAGAAATGTCTTAGTCCGCGTGCGAAATCTCCGCAGGCGCCTCGTTCTGACCCTGCCACAGAGCAACCACGATTTGACGCACACGAAGTTCTACTTAATTCTGCGCGCCAGGAACACTCCAGAAGGCGTAGCCAGCTACGGTATCACGTACTTCAGACAGGATCAGCTGCATATCGATCTGTTCGTCTTCTTCTCCGTGTTCTTCTCTTGCTTCTTTTTATTTCTGGCTGCGTGCGTCGTGGCTTGGAAAGCGAAACAGGCCGCCGACGTTCGCAGGGCAAGGAGAAGACATGTCGTCGAAGTGAGTGCAACTTCTAATAAATTTTTTCGAATTATTTTTACTTTTCATTATTTACTTTGTGGCCGTTGTATTGTGTTAAAGAACGGCGGTTATTCGCCTGTTGTTTTAAAAATAAATTTTCCTTCTATGATAGATTCGTTTTGTATATTTTGTCCGTGAACTTTATTAGTGACTGATAACATTGCGGTATCTGTGTATAAATTACGCGATATCTAAGGTCAAGCGTTCCCGAATTTGACCCGTAGCTATATTGACGTATGTATTTGACTATGTTGATCAAAATATTAGTGTCGCCAGTCTGATATCGTCAAAGAGAAAAAGTAAAAGGTTCGTCGTTGTCGAACCGCTTTCTAATTTTTTTTACCTGTATTGACAATTATAAGGCGGACAATGTTCAATAGCATTTTCTATTAGCTGGCCTCAGGGATGTACTGAGAAATGTGAAAACGGTACATGTACAAAAGAACGTACAGTATTAATTTCGATTTCGACTTTTTTATTATTCCACTGTTGGAACCCGGGTCCCCTCAGAATTAGTGGGCCACATGAACTTAATATAAATAGTATAAAGTTGCACCCAATGTACGTGTCAGATGCTGCACATGGCGAAGCGGCCGTTCGCGGTGGTGCGCGTGGTGCTGGGCGCGCCCGCCGCCGCGCGCCGCCGCGCCGACCTGCGCCCCGTCGCCATCGAGCCCACCGCCGACGGCCGCGCCGCCGTCACCTCCGTGCTCGTCCGGTGCGACGTTTCTCTCGCATACACATTTCACTATCGTCAAACTCCTTCATTAATTTTTTTTTAATTTTAACTTTTCCGCGTATTTCTTAGATAGCTTCTTTAACGTAAATTTAAAATAAACATGTGGACAATACGCGTTCTATTTTATTCATTCGAATTTTGATTTTATTCTCTGACGAGGGTAGTAAAAGTATTAGGCCGCCTAGCCGCGCGCTCGCAGCCCGACGTGTTAGACATAATCCACGTAGCGTTAACAGTCCGGCCGTCCGCAGGTTGCCGGGCGGCGCGCGCGCGCCCGTGCGGCTGGCGCTGGCGTCGGCGCTGGTGCTGGTGGCGCGCGCGCCGCCGCGGCCCCGCGCGCGCCTGCGCCGCCTGCCCTAGGCGCCTCGGTACGCACCTACGCCCTTATTCCATTTCCCCCTAACGTCTTACCTTATCTTGTCCTCTTACCTTGAATGACTTGCTTGCAAGTGACCATTTCGTATATAATGGCTTCCGAAATTTGAAGGTCATATTTCTCTCATTAAGTATGCGTAATTTTCATCCGAGATATGCATATTACGTAGCATTGCTCATTTGTTCAGGACGTCTCATGTGTCCGTATATCCTACCCGAAGGATGACCTTCGAGGTGCCAAACCAGTTGCTTAAAAATATAAACCTAAAAACTCAGTATAAACAGTGAAACGTAAGAATTAAACAGTTGCGAAACAAGCTGAAACGAATCTTAGCAAAATGTACTATTATTTTAATTCGATTCGATTCGAAGCCTATATTTATACCATTTTTCCTATTATTAAAGGTATTTACTCATAGTTACGTGGACAAGCCGACTGCCCCGACTCCGCAATCCAGTGCCCTCCCATCTCCGAACTTGCAGTGTAACCCACAACTAAATGTAGCCTAATTATATCGTTAACAATTAGAGCTTCCCTGTTTTTGTGCCGTGATAGATTCCGTCGTAGATTTGTCAAAAATTATGCCATTTAAATATCTGACGACACTTAAAAATATCTATGAAACTGTTGTATATCCAGTAAGTAATGATTAGGGAGTAAAATGTAAACGTTAGGAAACGTCACGCCAATAAGATTATATTATGTAATGTAAGTATATATCAATGGGTAAGATGAAGTGTATATATGATGAAATTAGATTATTAGAACAGCATGCCGCGATATAAACTCTGTATGAGTTAACTAACCTGAATTATTCTTCTCCTAACTTCTTTTGTGCCAGTATGCTCTTCTTGTCCAATGAGCGTTAGACAGAGATAGAGCTATCTGGGCGTAACTGCTATATATTAGCAGTATACAGTCGAAGTTGACTATTTTATTGAATTTGTAGGACTCTTGTGTGAGAAGATAGATGACTGCAGTTCGCCTTGAGCTCAAAGGGATTCGGTGAACAATTGCTCATGAAAATTTTCTATGTATTTTTATTGTAATAAAGTTACAAACTTATCTTATTGAAACTTTGCCATATCGTGGTCAAATGCAGAGCCAAAGGAATCAAAATTGGTGGTAATGTATGAACTGGTTGTGAATAGCCAATAGTCCCGGATGCTGTTGTGTTGTTTATTTCCAAATTTTATTAAGTCATGTTAAAAACATAATTATGTTATGGCTTGTTAGTGCTGTATGTTTTTTTATATATATATATAGAAACTAAATGATTTCCTTTTGTAGTAACTCGAATGTCTATTTACCTAGTTATTAGAATGTTAAAAGTAATAATGAGGGTGAGGGCGGTGAATAGTTTTAGTTGAATCTGTTGTTTTATAAAATCTATGAATCTCATCGATTATATTGTTTACTTGGAAATGTAAATTGTATGAAATAGTATTTTATCGTATACTATATATTATGTAGTTCTTAGGCTTTATATTGATATTAAATCTTAAAAAATAGATCTGAAAGCAGCTAACAGGTTACTTTGTGGAATCACAGCGAACTACTTTGTGTGAATGTTTAAAACAACTGAATATATTCACTTTAATATATAACTATAATATAATTGTCAGTTGCATCTTCATTAATCAATGACTTTGAAGACATAATATCAACTGATTGGATCACAATTTCCAATTATATACACACATGTGAACATCAGTGTATATAGCCATGTAATGTATTTAAGTAAAAGAGATTATCATAAAGGATTTATTACCGAGTATAAGTCTATTAATTCTGTATCAAATGGTTTGTGTGTCCACAGTTTTATTTGTGGATATTTGGTTGGATTTGATTGTATATTTGCACACATTGTAAACTTGTAAATTTGAATATTTGGTTACTATAAATTATACATTAAAATATTTCTACCGTGATATTTTAAAACTTGTGTTTCAGGTGTATGTATTCACTTGAATTATGATGTTATTTAAAAAAATATATGTGATAAAATGTATAGAGAAAGTATAATTTCGGTAACGCCATTAAATTGCTCACGAATGAATCAGCAGTATTGTTAAAATGAATTATTCAATATCAATGTAAGTAGAGAATCATGTTATATGAATTAATTAACTTTAAGTTTAAACTAACAGTTACATATAGATATATGTTAAATCTAAGAGAGTACTGATATTAAAACTATTATTATTTGTGATCAAAAATATACCCCTCAAAAGGTATATACGAGTCCACATCACATTCCAATTGTATATCTTTGTATATATATATGAAGTAAAAATACAATATAATATAGCGTACTATTTAATTGGGCATGGAAGCTTTAAAATTATTATAACTTTATTAAAATTGATTGCTCATTCATTTTTAAATGTTTCGGAATATTTTTATTAAAGCATTTATTTATTTTCCCAAAAACTTTGTTTACACAAAGCAATGGAACGATTTATTTTTTAGTTTTTTAAATAATGCATGATTGGATGTTCTTTCTTATGTTTGAAAATCATGATGTTGCATATTTTTCTATGCTTGTGTTTTTTATTGAATTTAGCACAATATTTTATTACTATATTCATGTTTACTCAATTTTTGGGTGAACATTTTATTTAATTAATTTGTGAGGTATTTTTATCGCTTACTAAAAGGATTTTTCACTCGAATCTTAAAAATTGCTCAATGAAATTTCATTTACAATTAAAATTAACGTCTGTAATTTTTTAAAATTTCCAGCTTTATTTATAAGTACTTTGTGTGTTTGTTAATATGCATCCTTAATGGTCACTGTGCTGTGGTCAATGAGAGCCAAACATTAATCTGTTGCAAATGAAATAGCACAAATATATGTTGGGTTGTCTCACTAACACAAAGATGTTTTTACAGCACTATACATGTATTGTTTTATAAGTATTAATGTATACTAAATCTGTGCAATTATCGAAATGTATGTATTTTAATTAAATGCAATGGTATTATTGCAATATATTTAATTAGTGAGCAGCTAAGACTTGAGTATTTGTTTTCTCGGTTTCATTTTTTATACAGCTACTTTTGGCAGCCTTTGGAAGTGAATGTTTTGGCAGTTATATATAAATTTATGCTATTGCTTGTATATAAGTTTTTTTGCATGGTATTCTAGTTTTATATCAAATGATTTGAAAATTATACAAGATGGATGAGCTGCTTGAAAAAAAGAACTACCCATTTCATACTAGATAATATTGCTCAGATTTCAAAATATGTATATTTCCATGACCAGTATACTATGCAATAGTCACGACAGGTGAATGGAATTTAGTGGCAGTATTATGTGTAAAAGCAATATGTATTTTTAGTTGATACTGAATGTAAATGTTTATAAATAAAATATACTGTTGGTTGTAAAATTATTTATTAAAGCTTTCCTAACATAAATGAGAACAATTGCTATATATAAGAGCAACTTAAGATAAAGTTAAAACTATTACTTTAACTTATAAAGGTGTTTAAAGATCATAAATTTGTCTGGAATTCCTTTGTCATTGTCAGTTTTGTGCCATTAGTCGTGTCACTAAAATTGGGTCTTAAATGAATTGATCGATGGTACACTCCATAGCACCATTTAGTTCAGTTATTAATGTTATAATCATCTATTGCCTAATTTTACATGCTTAAAATACATGTTCAAAAATGCTTAAGTGTAAAGATTTTTGTGCAGACAATTTTGCCTTTTTTTTAGTTTGCTACTTTATAAATTGTTGAATTACTCTGTTACTATATCTGCAAGGATTTTAAACCCACATGTACCACATATAGGTCATGCAAATGGAATGAGCCTAGTTAAATGACAGCTGTTTACCATATTTGGTACTGATGTCTGATTAGTGATATTTGTGACAAGGCATTGGTTGGGCATTGTTTCGAATAAGAAACATCTTGTTTCACCTAAATGACACCATTGAGATGATTTCCAGTCTAGAATATCTATACTTGCACCAATAAATAATAATATTCTAACCTCTAATGGTTATGCATGAATGGTAATAACGTTACTAGTACAGTAATTCTTTCTGAGTTAAAAGATGTGTCTTAATTTTCTGAAGTAGCTCCTTTTTGACGGTATCCGGCACTAAAGCACGAGCTCTCGGAGTGACTCTGGACACCAACATGTCGAAGGTAATATTAGTGCTGTCGTTTTCTTTTACAGCGTCTCTGCATAACATTCGGACCTGATCCTTCCAACCGCATTCAATTAATCGCTTGCGAAGTAATTCCTTAAACCTGTAAATGAGAATTTATTCGCTTGGGATAAAAAGAGGAAAAATAGTTTGATGTATCATAGTTCAGTATTTGCAAAATATGTAAAATAAAACTTGAAAGGTATATAAATAAAATATAATCACCGTTCCCGATCGCCGCTAAGAACTAAGCGCTGATGAGCGATGGTGTTGTTTACTGTCATAGTCATTTGTACAACTTTTTTTAAAACGAAATACTTTTCAATATGATTATATTTATAATTGTTTGTTGATCGTTTCTCTCCTTTTAATGGTTCTCCGTCTTGTAGAAAGTTCTATGTGAAAACAATTTGACACTGACAATCAAGATAAAAAATCAATAATTTACGTTCCCGAGCACGCCGAACTCTAACATTGTTTAATCAGCCATTTTGGTGAGCGTCACTACATTGCGAATGAACTGTAATATATTTTCGTATTGTTTAGTTTGAGATTGAATTTTATTTGAGATGACGTCATTTACACGTTATTAGGCAAGTGATATTTTCACTGGCAGCACATATTGCACATTTATTGCCACTATAAAAAATATAATTATTCAACTTAAAACAAGGTCGTTAACTTATCATCACTAGGACTGCTGGATTGTATAATTGGAATCACTAGGAATACCGGATTACCGAGTATGTTATTAAGATTTCATTCAAAAGTAGAGCGCAGGCTTAAGGCAAGATAGACAATAGACATATGTATATTCGTATTTTTTTAAAGAAATGTTCAATTTAATTTCTGGCGAAATCACAATGCACTACAGCAGTGACTACCCTCTTCATTGCAACTCCTCCTTCACCGCCTGCATATCTATGTATAAAACTATGATCTTGACAAATTTCGAAGTTCGACGCTCTGAATCACAACCAGATATTTAAATATCGGGATTAATTTGACATGTAATAAGTCCGTTAATTTTTTGTCACTTACTATTAACAAGTTCGGATCACTGGCACATCGGAATACCGCTGAGTATTTCGCAGAAAACCTATCATTCTAACTCATCATGCCATGCGACTGATGGTTTCTGTCATTACATTTTATCGTAATCAGTTACAAAAATTTACAAAAAAATACCGCACTTTGTAATACGTCGTGGCTTTAAATAGTATATCCTGAGTAAAATTACATAAGTATTGGAGACATCGATAGGTCGACAGACGATTAAATCAACCACAAAAACATTACACTATCAGGTTACGATTCACGAAGTACATAAAGTAAGTACCACTGCATCTGTAGGACTTCACCAGTAGCCTCTTATTAAATTAAGTTCAGTTTAATATTTCCTCGGTTCCAGGCGGTTCATGCTATATACTTATTGTGACATAGAACCAGTACATCCTACATAAATTTTTTGAAATGTATTTATATCATTTACTCTTGTTGTGCTGTGTATCTCAGTACATAACTTTGTCTTGTGTAAGTTTTCTAGTCATTTAATAGCGTATCATAATATTTCGTAATATTTTTATGCCTTAGGACTTGTTTGAATACAGTGATATCTTTGTGGTTTAAATTTCTACCTCTCAATCCAGATATCTAAGGTTCGAATCCTAGGACGCACCTGACTTTAAAATGTCCCGTAGTTTTATAAATTATAATCATTTGCTGTATCAGTGAAGTTAATATTGTGAGGAAACCAACGCAGCACGGCATAACCGAGGAATAGCAAAAGAGATTGATGATGATGGAGTAATTCCATATATATATATTGTCACCAGGCTCGACAATTCAGAATAACTGATCAAGTTTTTCTGGATATAGAAAATGAAGAAAAAACGCTCGGTAGAGTGGTGATAGGCTTATTTGGAGATTTGGCCCCGAGAGCTGTTGAAAACTTTAAGGTTCTTGCAACAAAAGGTATCAATGGAAAATCTTACAAAGGGACTAGTTTCAACCGTATCATTAAAAGATTCATGATACAAGGTGAGATTCAATGGTTATAATATTTTATTCCTTTGAATATAATTCCGATAATCGTCGTTAGTCTTAAATTCTTACATATATGAAAAAATAACAAGCGAAAAACAGAGAAATTATGTTTAAATAATACTTTTCTAGTGTAAGTTAGTAATGTCACGGTGTTTTCAAATGAAATATAAAAACTCTTTCTCATTTGCAGGCGGAGACGTGGTGTCTGACGATGGCACCGGTTCGGTAAGCATCTATGGCGAGACCTTTGATGACGAGAATTTGGATACGCACCACAGCGTCGCTGGATTTGTTTCGATGGCTAACAAAGGTCAGAATTACATATTGGCATATTATTACGTCAGGTCTCTTACAGAGTAGGCAGAGAGTATCAATTGCTAAATATACATATACGAGTATATCCGTACAGATGTGTTTCTACAGTTCTTGACACTCTTCTTAGACGCACGCTGGTTGGAAAGACTTCTGACGCCCCAATTAGCCATCAACTGATCTATGAATAAATTGATTAATGTACAATTATTAATGGAAATGTAACATCACGCCTGTAATCCCCGAAGGGGTAGGCAGAGGAGTGTAGTACACCCCCACGTTTCATCAGTTACGTTTAAGTCCCACAAAGGAATAAGTGGTGAGCCTATTTTCATACACCATACTAGTCACTACTACAAATCCTAAATTAGAAAAATCGAATAGTCACCGACCCGGGATTTTTACCTAGGACCTCCCGATCGGCATTTACGCGTGCAGCCACTCGACCAATAAGGCAGTCAAATATTATAATACTATGTGTCGTATGAAACGACTGTCCGTGCGTGCCATCGCGTAACTTATTTTACTTATCCCGTCGTTCACACTGCTTCCGCTGAACCAATTTATTCTGAAAGTTCTATTGATCTTAAATTCGAACTTTTCTATACAGACGTCTGCTTACAATAGACTTACATAGTTACAATATGTAGTATATTAGACTCACCCGCTATTCTTTGATGGAACGTATGGCGTAACTGGTGAATCGTGGGAGTCTACTACGCTTTCCTGCCGGCCTCTTCGATGAATACAGGCGTGATATTAGGTTAAACGTTTGTTTATTATTTAACTGAAGTAAACTACAAACATTTTTAAAGCTGGCAAAAGTTTCACAAGCTCTAATGCCATCGAACTCGTCCTGGACGAGTACTAAACTTGAATCGAAATACAGTTATTTTTTTAAGTACAAGGAGGATTCGATAACACTTTCAATGTGTCATATTTACGTTTTGTTTTACTATGGAATATGGATATGGAATACTTTGTAATACTATGGAATTGGGACCCAACCTCAACTAATATTACTTGTTGAGAAACTTAAATTATCGTGTTTTTCATTTATTACCATCTTCATTTTTAACGCATCATTTCTCACAAACGTTTGTCCGTCTGTTAGTGTCGTGTCTCTATCACTTTAGTGCTCATAATGCAATGGAACATTTGCAGAGCGAGCAAACTATCAATGAGCGACCATTTAGCGGCTCGCGTGTTTGTTTACGACCACTTCGTATGCAAATGTATTCGCTACTTCTTCATTACGTTCGTTGCAATGGAAAATAACTAGTGCACTATCAAAAAGTGCCACTGTTTCATAAGTACCCTTAATAAAAGTACTATTATTTGCTTTGTACAGTTTTTGTTCAGTTCGTTTTTTGATGTCAGGTCTACCTTCCCTTCATTTACAATTTCATGTTCCATTCCATTTACAGTTCCCATGCTTTCTGCATACATAATAACTTTATAGAACACTGATTTTGTTTCTTTTCTTAAACTACCTAAAATTCTACTAAATACCTTATTGCTATAAAACACAGCCTTAACAATAATAACAATTAGCGACGCGTGCACACCGTGATTAAGAATGTGAGATGTTAAAACGGTAAAAAAACCTTTGTTTATATAGTATGTATAGTCTATAAATACAACGGTTGGTAACAACGAAATGTATTTACAGCAAATTACCTCACAGCGTCTGTTGAAGTGACAAGCAAATTTGTTAAACGGGAATCGGCCATTCGACATTTGCCTGGTGTTCAATGTCACAGTGGAGTCAGTTTGGCTCGTACTCCTCCGACATGTAAGATTCAGCGTAGACAGATAATAACAATTGAAAGGCGGCTTAGTTTTTACAAAACGAGTTACTTGTCTGCTCTCGAATATTGGAGCATATAGTTGTATTCGCAGTCCAAGGAGGTCAGCTCCTCACCAACTATTATACCAGACCTTGGCGTGTTGAATCGCTTAAACCGTATCATAGACATCATTTATTGGACTGGACTTGAAGAACGTTGTTTGGTAGATACTCTGTCAGTCACTTTTAAATGAAGTTAGTTATATTTTATTGCTCTTCATCTTCATCATCATCATCAATCTCTTTATCGTTCCAATTTTGCACACGAAGATCATAAGATGCTTTAAGGCCGTAGACTCCTACGCCGGCCAAAAGAGCAGGTTGCCAACCTATTTTGTTGTCATTTCATGTGATGGTCTTGCATGTTCAGTTTATTTAAATAGGGTTATATTTAGTATTATCAAACATATATAAGTCCGTACTAAAATGTGTGGTCATATTCTGTTGCAAAAAATTTAAAGGTAGCTGATGTAGCTGTAGCTGACGATTCATTCCGACGGAACCGGTTAAGAAATACAGAGTTTATGTAAGTGTAGCACGGGTTTTGTTTTGAGATACAACAAGATGAGCTTAGTGGGATAGATATCAGCTTAGCACTCCGAAGGTGCAGGGTTCAAATTGTGGCACAAATATTTGACTGAAAAAGTTGTGGGTTTGTTTATGGAATTTCAATCGCTGTAGCGTTGAAGAAAAACATCGTTAGGAAATATCCACATCACGGTATTGTGAATATCGTTATTTAAGGCGTATGAAATGTGGCGACCTGCACTTGGCAGATTGTGGTCTGAAGTCTTCTCTCTTCAAAATGATAAAAAGATTGATTTAATGGGTGATGTAAAAATTGTTAATGGTGATAAGAGGAAAAATATTAGTTATATTCCATATGTAGCTAATCTCTAGGTCTCTCCGGACGATTTTCAATATACAAACGAATATTTGGTAAAAATGTATTTTATGTTATCTCGAGATACATTGTTGAGTCACAATTAAAATTAATCAGTCGTTCGTTTTATTGTTCTCTTATCATCGTTTTTATAGATAGGCGATAAATGTCATTATATTTTTTTATTCGTTTCCTTTATTCCGTCATATGTCACAGTACATAAATTTAACAGTACTATACTTGTTCATAACTTGTACCTGTTAGATTTGTGTCTTTTAAATTAGTATTATTTAATAATTTACCATATTAGATATAATGATTAGTTAAACAAAGGGAAATTTTTAAATGGTACATATGTTTATATTTAAACATTTTACCTGTAACCAACTCGTATTTAAATCGAAAATTAAATTCAAAGTAAAAACCAATTTGTTAATATATTGATTTCTATTCTTCATAATATGCAGATTGTGTTTAAAGTCAATATTGACAGTTTCAAGTTTTGGTTATTTTTTTTGGGCGGGTCATATACTTCCAATCGTTAACATTTTTTACGCCCATAACCCACTGTAACATGAATGTGGAAGTGCTATGCAAATCTCCAACGAATTGTATTCAAACTTTGACCTTCCAGTTGCAAGCCCAACGCTGCCCTAAAAACCGAAATAGCGCGAGCGTGGGCGCCATTGTGTTCCTCTTCCGTTCCTCATCGTCGATTTAATTATTACATCAAATGCATTACATACATAGGAGTAAATGATTTATTGTAATGTAAAGGACTACTTTGATTTCCTATTAAAAGTAAAAAAATTAAAAATGTATGCGATACAAGTATTAATTGCTTATAGCGATTTTGAGCCTCATGTCATTATAATTTCTCAATCTTGGTCAATACAATTTACACAATACTATAACTTGTGTTTGAAGTATTCCATACTATCACTGTTATGTGTACTTCGTAACTGTTATTTGTGACGCAATCCGTTACAAGAAAGTCCATCAGAATTGTTCTTGGTGAGCGTTAACAAAATAAAGCTTGCATTTTTGAACCAATAAAACTCTTATCAAATTATTATCAGTATAATTCACCATAAAAATGTTGTTTATAAATGCTCACATCATTAACAACAATACAACGCATGAGGCGTGCGATCGTTAAATAGAAACCGCGGGGGCGGATGTGCTTGCTCTCTTTAACATTTTTAGACAGGATTCTGTGTAGTATATTTAGCACGTACTTACCAAAACTCCACCGGCACTCCACTTGTATTAATAACGTTAATTTTGTCCGACACCTATCCAAAAACTACACGAGTATGACTAACAATAAGCTTTCTAGCGAACCGTGTGAAATTGTGAGCTGTTTCTGTATTTATAATTGTAATCCAGCCGATGTCCGAATGTCGCATGGAAATAGATTTTTTATGCTCGCCTACATATTATAATAGATTTATCGTTTACTCGACTTGTGGGTGGTGAGTGCGAAGATTAAAGGTTCACTTTGTGTTTATTGCCAGTGGAAAGTTTATTTAGACCGCAATATTTGATGCTTGCTATGTTTTAATTAATAGCATGACTTTAACAGCCATTATCATCATCGTTTCAAATGACATGCTCACCGTTGGGCATAGGGCTGTCCTAAACACAGCCACGAAATAACTTTGCTCATTTGGGTGTGGATATTGAATCCATTGGGATTTCGCAGCCCTGACCCCTAACAATGGACTCTAAGCGTATATTAACACTTATCATATTAAAATTTAATTTCACTATTAGTCATATTCTATCAAGTATCACATATGTTCTAATTATTGTGTTTCATTTCTAGTCCTTTTCTCTCCAATTCATTCTTGATTTTTCATGTGACATCGAAAATTTGTCCAAGATTGGTTCATAATCAATTCAGTGTGTGTCATCCGCTGCTGAGGTCCTATTTAATATGTGTACCGTCCAGAAGCCATTAAAACGCTTGTTTATTATTGCGATAGGTTCCATTTGATGATGCGTTTTATGGGTTACTTTACACTTTGATGTAGGATTGAATGGAACTATAACTATGATATAAACAATGCATTTGAGACTCTCCTGCAAATGCCTTAGGATCTATTTTTAGTTCATTCGTAACACGCAGATAATTTTCGATGTTCGCATTCAGCCAACTGGATTTTCGCTTAGCTGTTTTTTCGTTCTGAATTTTGAATTAAATTTTCGATTTATAAATAGCATGACTTCTATAAATCGACTAAGAACAAATGACTCCAGAAGTCAGCAACAATTCATCACTTAAAAATTTGTAATATTTCGATTATTAGAAATTTTTAACTTTATGACTGCACTAAGTACTCACATATCATTGTGAAATATTAATAAACATACGCATACAGTAGACAATTCATCATAATATGTCGAAATTCGGCTCAAACAGGTAGGATTGGCCAGCGTCCAGTTTACGTGATCTACGGCGAGAGAATCTTTATTAATGCGCTTTACGCGGTTTCTATTAACGTATGGAATTTTGCTTTTTGTTATGTAAACGCAACAATAAATGAGCGGTCCAATTCATCTAATATTCGTAGATAGCAACATTTCGAAAGAACCTTCAATATCGATATACTGACTTAATACCATATGCTGACTCTTGCTGAGTCCTGAATACTGAAAATTTTTATGACTTTTTTTGCAACTTTTTAAGTATTTAAAGTATCATAACGACGGTAATTGATAGATAAATAGAACTACATTTCCTTTCAAAATTCGAGGATTCGTAATTATCGTGAATATTCATTGATATCCAAATTAATCATTCTAAATTATCCATTTTTCCTTTTAACCGACTCTTCGTATAGTTTTTGCGTTTTATTATCTCTACAACGGTCACATTTATTAGTCACGTTTACAGTTTGTCTTTAAGGATGCATTTTAAAATTTTTATATTAATATTGTGCAATTTTTATAAGAATTCTGATTTCCTTCCAATTATCCTTCCTTGTAATTGCTGTGATACGAGTAATTTGGGAAATAAATTCTTAAAAGGTGGCTTACGTAAACAGATAGCAGCTCCGGTTTAACATTGTACTGCTCTCACCTCTACGGAAACAAGAACATAACATGTTCAACATTCTGAATCTGTGCAAAAACCCATCTTTTAATCATCACCTGCGTTAACTGGTATAAAATAACAATTGACATTAAGTCCCCCCCATTTTTTACCACCAAAAAAATCGATTAGTTTGAATCTTCAACAATCCACTCATTATTGATAGGCTAAAGACTGTAAACCTTTGATATTGTAAATTTTATATGAAGACTTTACCATTTTTTACCGTGCACATGTAAAATTTGTAAAGAGCTTCTTACCAACATATTACTGGAACAGCCAGAGACTCTTCAAGAAAAGCATAAACTAAGCTCTCCTTAAAAGACACCAAATACATTGATGGCTACACGGGTGTTGCAAATGTCTAATAGCAAAGGGGATCAGTTACTCAACCCAGCTAGATTAAATATGGTGGCACTAATTTAAATGAATATCAAGCGATAGTCAAAATGTGACCAATTCCATTGATTTTATATTTTTTTACTATTGCAACATAAACTTAGTGAGACCGTAATAATATAAAAAGCATAGTTCCATGATTTCGTTCCTTCAAATATAGATATTCATTATCAGAATCAAGTGCAACATTTGCACGAATTCCTGTTATATTTAGCTTTCAAGCAAGAAACATAGCTCCAGAACAGCTAATAAAAGTTAAAGATAGCAGTGGGAATATAGACAAACTATTTCATGAACGAATGTGTGCTGAGCTCTGGAGACTAAAACAGCGACTGAATCATTTTGCACTAGCGGCCGCTTTACTTAGTTACCTTAGTTTCCTTTTGTTCATAAATATGAGTATGATTGTGACAAAATTTACACTGCGTAAATATACATTGTGCAAATGTTGTCTTGTCTTAAATTCGCTTTTAAATCGTACATATAACTAAAAATAAAATTTTCTGCTACTCATTACATTAAGATTCGAAATCATGCTACTGTAGTGTTTCACAGTTACTTGAATAAAGGTCATGTTCAATGTTTTTAGCTCTGTTGTTTTAATGCGTAGCTTTTTATGAATTATAAATCCTGTAACACATGTTAACAGGCCTTACGCAGTATCTATGTCCGACATTATGTAATCCGTCGCTCGTAAACACCCATTTATTTACACGAGTCGACAGTCCCAACGACGCCGTGCACATTATTGTTGAAGCTGGGAAGTGACAAGGCTATTTCTAGAATTTGAGAATTCACTCGCAAAAATATCCATTGTTTTGTTTTGTGTTTATTTCTGAACATTCGCTGATGTTCTGTCGATTGGGGCAAATATCTCATACAAATGTTGTAACGCGTTGAGAGTCTTAGTTGTATTCGGTTAGGATTTCAGTTAACAATGAGTAAACAAATGATTTTCGCGGATAGATGAACCTAATATTACTTTCATTTACGTCTTCCATCCCCTGATATTATCCTGATAGTATCCTGCTATTATCTCGATATATCCTGATTTCCTTATTGTATTATATCGATGAATGCATTTGCCTTTGATAAAAACTACGTTAAATTCCATCAAATCGTGTTAGTCATTGTTTTCATTTGAAATAAGAGTCTAAAATAATTCATTTCATTCCTCGTTTAATTTGTATATAAATGTATATGTCTTATTAATGTTTTGTCTCTGTCACTCTGCATTCATTGACTTTTTGTCTCTCTTATGCTGCCTTAATAAGCTAAGAAGCTCTATATAAGAGGTAAGTGTTTAAATTCAAATCACGCGAGACATTTTTTTGTGATTGCAATTAACCGATTTCGGTGAATCTTCTTTAAGTATCAAATGCGCAACAGGTTTTGTGATTTCATTATCCTCCGATCGGTGACATTCCTTCGACGTTCTGTACAGTCCTCACAGCAGAAAATTAATTATTAACTCAAAGTCATGTTTATCCCAGTACTTGATACGCCTGTCCCGAGCTGGTAGAGTCCAAATATTTTAACCCAAACATGGTCATCGATTGTTATTGAACTCGTCGTTCGAAAACCCTATCTCAATATTAAAATTCTAATAAACATCAAAGGCATATCCCGAATAAAACAATCAGGACCGGCAGTTGAAGACAATGAAAATAAAAGGGCATCTTACAAATGTATGTGAAATTTTTATGAGGTCAGGACGGCTAAAAGAAAGTTAATATTTTGCTTAAAATGAACATATTTTTTAGTGATTTTAATATACACCATTAACGATGACAGGTTTATGTTTCAGGACAATATAATACGAAAGTTTTTTATTCGTGATATTGGAAATAAAAACCCTCGATACGATACGTTGCAACTAAATGCTTTTAGTCTGTTCTTCGTTGTTCAGATTTGTGGGACAAGACTATTCCATATAAAGTCCTAAAAGTCCTAAAAACACAGCATCACGCCCGTAGACCCCGAACAGCATAGCATACTTCCACCTTTGTCCAGTTACGTTCACGTCCCATGATGGAATACGTGGTGGTATTGCCGTACACCGGGAACTAATCCAGACACCGAGCCACTATTAAAACTTATTACTAGAAAACCTAAATTAAAAACATTCAATAGTACCTAACCCGGGAATTGAACCCAGCATCTCAAACAACAGCCGCGCTTGCAACTACTCGACCAACGAGGCAAGCAAATGAAGTAAAAAAATAAAATCGTAAATCGGGAACATTTTAAGATTAAATCGTAGAATAAAAAAAAGTATTGTAAAATTTAAAAAAATAAATTAAATTAAATTTAAAAGTTTAAATCAAGCAGTTATTATTTTTTCGCAAAATCTCCAAATAACAAGACAATATGGAACCAATAATAGGATTCAAATAAGACGACTATTCTTACGCCTTCTTCATTACATGGTTAAATTATTTAAGACTATCGCTATTCCCAATAACAATACAGAATAACATTTTTATTTAAATTAAAACCGTACTGTCGATTTTCAATTTCTTGTCTTAAAATTTTATTGGGTGTTAGGTCTACAGAGGTTTTTATACTTCTAAGTTACAGGTCTCATTGATTTCTTTGTTGACTAAATTCTGCAAGTATTAATAGTACAGTATTAAAATGATAACTACAAAGACACTACATGACAATATCTACAACTGTTCTGTTGTAAAACAAAACAACAAAGTCAAAAAATAAAACAACAAAATCATAAAATAAAACAACAAAGTCATCAAACAATAATACTATGTAAATTATTACGTTACTATTTCAAAATCGATTGGCTGATAAATGCTGAATCTTTCTGTTTTGGTGATGTACACTCCTTTTTTATATCCGGTCTAGCAAATAGGCAGACGGGTCACCTGTTGGTAAGTGGTCACCGTCGCCTATGGCCATTTGCAACGCTAGAGAAGGAGAGCTCTCTGCGCTTCTCTTGAAGAATCCCAAGAAAATATCAATGTTCCAATAGATCCGAACATACGAAATCCCAATCTCGGGAAGGGTTGAAGAAATAATGCGTTTTATTAATTTATATTTGGTAGTTTAAATATTTTTATCGCTTCATACAATTATGTTCAATTCGTAACGTGTTGGAACCATAATAATAGGCCAGAGTGCCATTGACGTATTTATGTACAAATGAATTTAATATATTGCTTTTCAGTTAATAATAACCATATATAATAATTAATAATAATCATAAAAATCGAAGTGTAAAAACTTTTGTTTAATTTGAGCAGAAGTATTGATACTACATCTTTTGATTAAAGATAATGCAATATTTCATGTCATAAATCAAATACAATTTTGAAAATCGTATTGTCATGATATGTTTGAAGAAATCAAATCAAATTTAACTAAAGAATTAGTGTACTGTTAGTTGAAACAAGATAATTAATAAATTTTTTACACGTATGAACATTGTAATAACTTTGGCATTTATTGGGCTATCGTCGTAACATGCAGGACATAAAAATAATATACAATACATTTTGTATCTAGCGTGGTGTATCGCAAATATAAACTTGGCATTGGTTCCGAAAAATAAACGGAATTTATTAGATATACGAAGTGCTCAAGAATAATCTGTAATAAACGCATTTAAAGCAATTTAAAATAGAATGTGCGACCTCAGGCTACAAGAACATAGGATATATTTATTGTAAAACGCGCTACGATAACTTTTCTACGTTTTTTTACAGTCCAGTAAAATTTACACCGCGCTGAAATGTGTGTAAGAATCAACTGACCGTTATTCAGTTCAAAACATTAAATATCCGCTTTCTTGAAAATCTTCAATTTTCAATTAGGTATGTTATAAATATGAAAACTCCATACCCATCAAGACCGTTGTAATATTGAGGAAAATTAAAAATACTCACCATGATTTACGATGTTTTCGGAGCGGCGGTGTCAGAATCGGTACAAACGTGTGTCCTACACGAGGTCGCGAGACGAACTGATGCGAACGGGCCGCCAGACCGCCCTACAGCCGTAAGGATGTGTAGCAGGACCGCGGAATGAATATGATCGACATCGGTATCGACAAGTTTTTTGTTTTATTTTATCACATCTTATAGTGCCTCTCCGATTAGCAAAGGTTGGCTGTCAATTGCGTAAACTTCTTGCGGTTTTGCGCAAGGTTTTATCACTGTGCATATGGAAATCGTTTAGTTCGTTAATCTGGTCTGGCTGGGTTCAGCCGTGCTTAGAAATTATTGAGCAAGATAAGTAAGAAAACGTTAGTACTGAAGTATCTAAGTTTAAACGTAATTGTCCATGTCAATAACTCGATCAGTTGCTGTTGACTGTATCTCATCACGGGAGGGTTGAGCGTCACAAATCGTCACAAATCATCATACCGATTTGATACATGATAGTTCATGAGGTTGTGCAAACTTAGACTGCCTATATTCTCAAATGATGTACTTAATCGCCATATACGAGCAAAGTACTTAAGCTTTTAAGTACCATACAAAGTACTTAGACGTTTAAGTACCATATAATCTATTTAGGCGTTTAAGTAACATGCAATGTACTTAAACGCCCGCAATTAATAGAACCTGAGTTATATAAATAAAAATGTCGATAAAAAAAAATATATATACATCACTGGTCGCAAAGCGAAAATACAGGCGCCTTATCGCTGGTGACGTAATGGTTGCATTTACGAGGAACTGGAGAACTGCACGGATCGGAGCACGGGCAGATGACTGTTTTAGATGCCCGTGGGAAGCGCGACAGGAGCGGGCGCGGAAATAGGGAATACGGGACACGAGATTTGAAATTTTCAGACGATTTGTCTTGATCTGCCACGGCTACCATTGTACATCTATTCATCTTGACTAATGAGGAGAATGGAAACTATTCAAGACAAGAGTGAATAAGCATTTTCTAGGCGAGTGTGGTACATTCTAGGCTGCATCTCGCTTTCCATCAGGTGGGATTGCAGCAAAACGCGTGACTATATCTACGTAAAAAAAATTAGAAGTCTCCCAAACCAGCGCACATGTATGCAAGGAGTGTTGAATATACAAGAAACCCCGCTGTTTTGTAAGGGTAGAAATATTTTTCATTCAATGCTATCTGCATACCGTGTAAGGGACCTGGCGGGATTATACAATAATAATAAATCAACTCATTTTGTAGAGATCTGTCTGATTTGACAGAAGTGAGCACGTCAACGATTGATCCCATTCAACGTTCATTATATATCTTTGTTATCGTCTGTTCGGGAAATATAGGAATCAATCCAAAGGCTTATGATAACAGTGAGTGATTAATTGTCTTCTACCAGCGAAAAAAGTTTGCGCCCAGAAATGCTCGTAACCCTGAAATGCTGGCATAGAGCCAGTGGGTTTGCTTAACCCACAGTCTTCAAGGTCGGGGCTGCGAATCCTTGTGACAAATGAATCCTTTCCCTTTCCGGACGTTTGAGATTATCATTCAATAATATTAGTCATCTCATTTCAAAAGCGCAATATCCATCTTTGGTCAAAATTGAAGTATTAACGTGATTTTGTTACTTATATATTTACGACAAATATTTATGTAACCGAAAAATAAAAAACTGATAGTAAAATAGTATTCAAAATCTTGGGACATACATACCACACATGGACATCTGATCCCGAAGTAGTCGGAGCCTGTGATACGGTAGCCAGATGGCTAATAAACTTCATGTAATATATATTTATATGTCTCTGATAGAATCTAAAATAGCTTTTTTACATTCAGACAATGCGCAAATCATCATCATCATCATCATCATCAGCCTGCTCCCGTCCACTGCTGAACATAGGCCTCTCCAATGGCACGCCACTGA
>DWJK01000022.1:0-37753 GCA_018248815.1 Croniades pieria auraria
AATAAACGCCACTAAGCTCGATCTTCAGCTCGTCGCATCCAACCACTGCCAGCCACTTTGCGTACATCGTCACTCCACCTAGCTGGAGGGCGTCGTGGCTGCCTGTGTCAAATATACGAAGCATATACTATATCGTTAATAGCTTGTTTTAGTGAAAAGAGTTTATGATCTGCCGCACCATGGTTATTAATTAGAACGCGAGATGTTATTAGTTTGTCGGCGAGCAAACTGCGACAGCGGCTGGTCGGTCGGTCGGTCGATCGATATAAAATTAAATGCCGCTGAACATGTTATTTTATCGCTGCTACTTATATTAAATTCTAATCTCTATTCCTGTTTTTTAACTATGAAAATGCATTCATGCACGGTTTGCACGCTCGTTGTTACCGCGCACGTGTAAATTGGGGAATCCGAATGATCTTGCACCTAAGGTTCTCCCGGAGCACTGTAACATGGGAATCTTCAGTCAAGCGTAAAGAGAGCTTTCGGGTATTGTAAGTGTCCATAGCGACGGGGACCACTTCCCACCAGGTGAGCAAAAACTTTGTATTTTTCCAGAGTAGAGTAGAGTTGGATGAGACAGACCTAGAAGTACGTCCTTCGATCAAATTCGAGGAATTCTAAAAGAACGACGGCTCAAAAGTTTCAATAGACAAACACATGTCTAATGATTGTGGAAAAGGCGAAAGAATTTTGCCTTTACTACAGTCACACCATACAGGTGGATCATAGCAGGTAGAAATTCTTACTATTTGCCTACCCCTATGGGAAATAAACTTGACAATATGTGTATATGTGCGTTCCTTAAATTGTTCGTTCAAACACCTGTATTGATTCGTGTAAACATTAAAGTGAGACCAAGCCCCAGCCAGTCATAGCCACGCCAAGGACATTGTCACGACAATGCCAAAGACAAGGATCGTGACTGTGGCGAGGAAGCGCTCCTTACAGAGGGAGACATAGCGGTGATTAGTCTTAAGCTGAAACTTTATGACGTTTGTCAGGTGCGGCTATTCGAAAGCTGCAGTCATGTTTTTTTAGGTTATTTTTGTGTCTAAAATTGTAATTGCAGCATTGTTGTATTATTTTGGTATATTTTGTTCTTACGTTCGGTTTCTATTTATGTAAGATTTAAAAAAATACGATAGTGTAAACTCTGGGAACGTGGTCTTCGACACGAGAGAGTTTACATCAGAAATGTCGACCAAGCTTATTCTTGTCTCTGGGGACCAAAGGGCTGGCAGTTACTTCGCACAGAGACTTAACCTTATAATTCAGCGGGGTAGTGCTGTCAGTGTTATGGGAACCATGCTTCACAAGGACGTTTTAAATGACGTTTATTGTTTGTTATTGTTATTTTCAAAATGTCTCATATTTAGCTAATTGAATAAATGTCATGTAAGTAATTAAAAGCGATAGAGTTATTAAAGACATTAAAAGAGAGGGTAATTATTTTAGAAGCAGTACCTCAGATCTGATTCGATAGAGATATTTGGCGGTTGGTTCTCTTTGCCTCTTTCAAAAAGGATTTTGCCATAGCCATAAATTTGTACGTGAAGAAATTGAGCAACTGTGAATTAATTTGCATACCGTCTTTTCTCATTTTCTTGCCAGAATAACAACTTAAATGCCCGAAAACAACCGCTTAATATAGCGGAAAAGAGCTGATTATTGAAAAGAATTGAATATTTCAGCATAGTTTTCTGAAGTGTATAAAAACACAAGTGGAATAAATCATTTCACCTGGTATCTCTATCGGCGCCGCAATCGCGCGCCGCGGCCCGTAATGACAGAGCCGCCATTAGCCCTCATTACCCCGCAGTCACGTACCGCGAACAGAAATGGATTTGTCTTTGCAAAAATAATCATTGCAGATTGCAGACCGCCTTCGGAGCAAATTGGATTCGACGCGCAAACACCAGGCGTTCGGGATAGATCAGCGTCCACCAACCACCCAGCTATGGATTTTGAACTGTCTTGTTCATTGCTATTTTCTGTTTCGTTTTTAGCCTAGAACATTTTTATTGCAATGAATGACTTATTGCATCTATCTATCTATTTATTTAAGTTTTCTTGAGCAAGGTACGAAAGCAGACTTAATGCGAAATGACATTCCCTACTAGCCGAACTCAGGAACGTGTAGAGAAATGCGAATACAAAATGCATATGTCATTTGTTTATATAGATACATATTTAACACTTATTAATTATCGTCATCAAAACTGCTATGTTCCTCTGTTGGATTTCCTCTCAGAACGTGAAGAGTTAAGGCCACAGTCTGCCACGCTGGTAAAACGCGTGTTGGCAGATGAAGGTGCATTGCACTGAATGCGGTCAGTATTTTGTTTACGCAATTTTACGTACATCATTGAGTTTTTTTTATATTTTAGTCGAATTACCTTATTTCTTTTCTTCCTGTTCTCGTAATATACTTGTTCAATTCCTTTAATACCAAGGATGTGCCAGTATACTCACCTACTGATAACTGACGAAGAGCCTTAAATGTCTACGCTAGCTTCGTCAAAGCCTACACAATGTTCTATAATTATAAGAGCGTCTATAATTATAAGTTCTATAATTATACTTAAAGGCGCATTTACATTAACTAAGTTAATATAAATGCGCCTTTGTATGAACCAACTGTTGACATTAATATGACAATAAAGTGGTACTACTCTAAAAGCTGATTATTACCTAATAACTTTAATTAAACGATAATAGTTTAATTAATTATCCGACTGTAATCAAATTCATAAACTCGTACATTTTTGTTTTAATAATAATAATAATATAATAATTGTAATAATAATAATATCTTCGGCAAATATGCGGCCGTTTACATATACATACATACATATGTATAATTTCTAAACACTTAAATAGATAATTTTACATTCCCAAGCAAACACTCATGCTCATCACACAAATATTTATTTCGAGTGGGAACCTAACCTACTACCTCGGGCGAAGCAGTCAGGATCACTAGCCACTTAACCAGTAGGCCGAAGACAGCACGCCATGGCTCTCTTTAAGTAAGACCTATGTCCAGCAGTGGTCTGAGAATTCGACTGAGTGAACCACGGCAATGTTTTGTTCATTAATTCCCTATAAGTTGTCTTCCATAACATATTCCCCTGCAACGGCTATTAAGCCAATGAACGTTCATTGAAAGAGCGAAGGGACTTCAATGTCTTATTATTCTGAACAAACGTAAGAGAATACATTTTGTTGTGTAAATTTTAGTACAATTTAAGTCTCGTATCTCCTCTAATTCACCCCTTACTAATTCAAAATAGTAACGTTATTAGGGTATAGTTTTTGCGTTGCTCTAACCCAAACATTTCACGGGCAGACGAAAAAACCTAAATTTGACAGACGCATACATAAAAACAAAGAAATCTCAAATTCTAGAAAATTCGTCTAGAAGATTCATAAGAGAGTTCTTCTTCTAGAATAACTCTCTCGTGAATCACTGGAGAAAGTTTACAGTTGGCCTTTAGAAGGAAACTTATTGAGAAACATTGCCAAGACGACTAACCGTCGTGGACGTACTTCAGCCATTGGTGGAGTAAACAAAAGACAACATGAGGTGCAGTTTCTCGAACACTCCACATAGCAAGTGACGCAGACAACCGAGTAAATATCTCTGTCAATATTGAGTATTAAAACGCGTTACTTTGAGACATGTTAACTATTTATTTATACGTACAGCTGTATTTTCTATTCTAACCTTCCAGGTATTTGATAGCTTTTACAAAGAATCGTTCTCATTACATATCCTTTTGCATCTCTTGAAATCTCTTTTAATATTTTAAAGGATGTCTAAAGCTACTTAACATAGTTTAACTTAACAAGATTAAATAAAGGTATCTTTCCTTATTAACTTGGATTGTAGTTTTAATAAAATTATTATAAGACAAATTTTATACATTAGGTCCTCGTCTAAGTAATAACTTTATGATAAATTACAATGTGACGAAGTGTAAACAGTAATAAAAGTTCAGTGCCGAATCAATCACGGCCCGTGAGCAATTTACATCCCATTAAATGTACATTTTGAAAGCTCACTCTTTTTTAGCGTCGCCTCGTAATTCATCCAGAATAGGGCTATCGACACAACAACAGACACTTTCAAGCACATATTTTAATAATTATTATATCATTACGCTATATTACTTAAGAAATAGTCCAGAGAGTAGGGAATCCCAAATACCTATATCTTACCTTACAGACCTGATGTGCTCTGATGTTCATCATTCTCTGCCTGCGCGCACGCCGGCTTTGGAGACGTGTTACTTTATATGAAAAAATGTTTATTGTCTCATTATACGGGTAACAAATTCGCCGAATAAACTTTCTAATGTCCATACTCTACAAGAGTCTTATCGCTTAGAGATAACAAATTATTGAATATATCTGTGATGTTCCAACAGCTACGTTTTTAAGAAATAGTATATTTTATTACTAGTCTTGTGAGCTAAGCAGGCTATTTTATTGTAATTTTTTAAACTGGCAACCCTGCTGCAAAAGTAAGTACTACAGCGCTGGCATCAATCGATCAGTATTACATTAAATGCAACAGCGCTGGCAACCCGAACCACGTCGCCTCAATTATTTGACACTTGAAACTTACGTTATAATTTTTTTTTCTGAACTTGCCGGTATCTTCGTCAAAAACCTCATAATAACATGCCTATAGTCAGAAATGCGTTATAATCATACTTAAAGACAAGCAATTCGGTTCACAAATCACTCACAGGAATGTCTTTGTTAAGAAACAAGTGGGCATGTGAAACTGGTTGCATTGATATATAAATTATTGTTTGAAATATGTTATCTACATCTTAGTGGTCGCAATTAAATAACAGAAGAATGTTGCGTCGCCTGCCTGCTTTCTTTACATTGTGTATTTTTTTTCATTCACATATAATCCTATTAACAATATTATATACATGCTATCATGTAAGTGATAGGCTTCACTTTTCCCATTGATTGGTTTCCACATGAGAACTGTACACACTGGTACACCAGCTATATTAATTAATTTGATCATTGTTATCGGCTTTATTGAGTGAGCTGTTTCCTGGCTATTAAATATTATTCACCATTGAATGACGCAAAATATTTACTAGCTCGACTTATATAAACTTTATTAATGGGTGTAACATACATGAACGGTTATATCGGTTGTATCACTCATTTGTACCAAATCTGAACAATGAACACTGACTGTAATAATTGAAATTAGCAATACTATTAATAAAGTTCTATTCAAAATAAGGTACTTTTACATGTCAATGCGACTTCACAAATGTAGCATGGGATGCCCTCCAGCTAGGTGGAGTGACTATATACGCAAAGTCGCTGGCAGTGGTAGGATGCGAAGAGCTGAAGATCGAGTTCAGTAGCGTACCATTGGAGAGCCCTATATCCATCAGTGGACGGGAGCAGACTGATGATGACGATGATGATGACATGTCAATGTATAATAAGGGACACGTGTGACTATTACTACCTTATTGACTACCTTCATCATTATCATCATCATCATCAGCCAGCAACGTAAGCCTCCTAAGCACCTCCTTCAGGAAAAAAGTAAAATCTCTTCATCACATGCCAAAACGGACAACCAACAAATTAAATGACGTACTAAAACATTGGTGCCACCGCCTGTGAACCTCTTACGACTTCCAAGACAATATCATAACTTAATTTATTCATTTATAATATTATTAATAATAGTCAGTGTGATAATAATAATAATAAAAAATATATATAAAAAAAGTTCACGGTTCCCAAAACATTGCCAGCATTATCCTGCTGAATTAGAAACCTAAGCCTCTATGCGAAATAATTTTCCAGCCCTTTGTTCCTCAGCGAGAAGAACAAATAAATAGCTTAAATTATTTTCTTTTCAAGATATTAGTGTTGCGCCTGCACGCATATTGCGTCTTCCGAGTTAATGCCATAGTTTTGTTACCGTCGCGGCACGACCAGTGGCGATGGCGGTTCGCTGACAAATTACAACTAGTTGTGGGTCCGGCGAGGGCCGTTATTACCATTAATTGGTGACAATCAAGCGAGCCACTGCTGCGCCTTATCGCTACCGAAGCCAGATGTCGCGGCTTTCAGCTACCGCCCAATTATTCAGCTTATCAGTGTAACTACATGACTATATAGTTATAAGGATATGTAGTTTATCAGCCGCCTGCTTACTAAAACACGAGGTCTTTTTTGGGGTTACTTTGGGAGGATATTATTAATGTTCAGCGGAAGTGAGAAATGTTTTAACATTCACATTGTATCTACACCAAATAGGTCGAATATTGGCTGATGGGAGAATCAGATTTTTCCAAACCTTGCGTACCTTTATACAGAAAGTAGTGAATGCAGAAGTACGGTAGATTTGCAAGGGTAGATATATTTGAATTGTCAAATATATCTACCCTTACTACGGTCGTCTCTGCTTACCCTGTAAAGGATCTGACGTGACTATAATTGTAATAATAATTGTATGCAATTGTACGTATACCAAATCTAGGCGTACTACAGTCACATATTTACTTCCACATTCATCACTCTCTACATACACGTTCATGACTTTAAACAGATACATACATATGTATGTATATTAATGAAATTGCAAGCGGTATTGCTATAAGGAATAAAATAATGTAACATATGTAGACCCATAGTAGGTTCAAATTCTTTCTTGCATGGCTAACTCCAGGCGGGAGCCACGTCGGAGCTAGTGTTGAGTATCAAACCGCACGCGGAGAGCGGGCGACGGTGAAACCCGATGAAACTGATGTACCTACACGACCGCGGCTGGACATCGCCCCGGCGAACAGACATGACGAGATTACATTATTATTAAGCGTTAATATGCTACTGATTCGAAACTTTAATCGTTTTACGACTGCCCTCATTACGGTTATATATTTTGTCACAAATCATACCAATTCGAGGAGTGATTGTAGAGGAAGAAATTTATAATGTAACTATATTTAAAAAAGTGATCTAAGTTATTTTTTTATTTGTAGTTTACCAATATGTATTTAGATGCACAAAATGAAATTTAAAATCAATTTTCAATAATGCACCAATAGCAATATGCCTTTTTTTTTCAAATAAATATAAATGTATTCCTAAATTAAGTCATAATGGACTATCCATGTTATTAACTCAAGCCCTATGGATAATTTAATCGAAAACACTAACTAACCGGGATGCGTAGGTATCAAACCTAAACAGGCGGTAACAATTCCAACATGCAGTACGAAATACCACATCACGACTTACCCGTACAGCTTTGTTCGAAGCTACTATGCAACCGTTGCATTGCTTCGGAACAAAGGACCCCTGCGGAACATTCCCTCGACCCTCGGTTCGCACGCTCTTCCATCGCGGAAGCTAAATGTTTCTCGAGGAAAAAAATGCGAAAAGGCGCAATAGTATATCGCCCTATTATAGCACAGCACACACGGTGCACTCGTGACGAACAATCGATGAAACGTTATGGAATAACCATAGAATTATGCGACGGAACTCATTTAATTTTTATAACGTTCGCGTGTAATTAACAATTCTTTATTCGTAATAGATTTTCTCATGCTATGTGTGAGTTGATTTTTTAAATTTCAAATTTCGAACACAGTATTCCAATTTTAAATACAAATGTACAAAGATTATCAAATATGTAACTGGCAATGCTATAAAAATATATTGCTATTAAAAAATAAAACAGTAATTTTATTGGGACTTGCAGTCAGTTTATCTTGCGCTGTATATAATGATGTCAATTTACATTTAAATAAATAAACGTGTTCTCTAATAAAACAATTTGTGGAATGCTTCCAATCCCTTAAAGACATCATGATTAATTATAACAAGTACTTTAGCTGTTGCGTGTTTCTGTTTTTCTCAATTGTTTAGCTTTGTAACATTACAACATGTAGGTAATTACATGATTGTGTTAATAAGGCAGTTTTACTGTTTTATCGCCTTAACCGACAAGAAATATGTAGCTAAAACAACGCCCTTTATCGTGCATGGCTGGTAGGTAGGTAGGATACTTACACGGTAGATTTATTGAACATATTATACGTATAAAAACGTACTTATCGTTGTTAACCAAGAGAAGAAAAAAATCATCTCGTAATAAACATTTCAATAAAGAATGTATGGAGGAAAATAAATAACAAAATACAACCTTGTTTGTCAGAATTTTGTCGATATGTAATATAGCGCTGTCACAGATCAAGGAAAAATAAATTGTCTATGGAAGTAGCCATTTTAGGTTAATAATCGATCTGTAGAAAAAGCTTCCGCACAGAAATTACATTAACTAAAAGAAGACAAACAATAGCATTCACATAAATTATTGCATCTATATTTAATAATATCGATATGTTATCGACGTTCCTGAATAAATTATTATGGTACAACAATAGGTACCTACATACTATTTGTATAATTTCTATCATTTAGCAAACGGGTTGCTCATAAGCAACGGACTCTAATATACCCTATTTGCGCGCTGCAGCCCTCATTTTTATATGAATCCTATCAATCATAAGGGATCTACTCGAATACTTTGACCTACTAATCATCATTGTAATAGGAAATAGGATAATACAAACCAACAATATGTCAGTATATTTTACCACTACGTAATCGTTCTAACCTAAGTTGGATAGATAACATATAGAGAATATACAAGTAAAAAGGCAACTAATACTTCAGAGTTATCCTTTATCTCAATCCATCCTTGTAAGTAATGATCAAAATGCCGGAACATTATACATATTCCAGAAACATCGATGCTTAATATACTTTAATTATTGTAAAACTGTGTACTGAGAACAAGATTCACTTAGGTATCTACGTCAAACGTGCATCGATACTGAAATAAGTAATTCACTGTGCACAATCTGTTACACAATATCGGAATATTTATAACAATGGCTTATTCATTATTACGTACCTACTTATATTTCATCACTCGTGTTGTTAGTAAGCGGGTTTTATGCCACTCTGCTGTATTAACCGTGTCAAGACCACGTGCAATTCTACCGCTCGGAAATACCCGGCGAAGGATGTTTAACTCTTTTCGTTTATGAACAAACACCATGGAAAATCAAGGTAAATTTTTGAGAACAGTGTAATTTTTGAAACTAGCAACATTTTAAACGCTTGGCTAACGTTCCTAAGGCTAACCTACAACAACAAAATTTAGTATACGTAGAAAATCAGTAAAGCATTAGAGAACTAACTTATGGTACGATTTCCATTAAACCTATTATGTCAGTATTTCTCAAGAATTTTATATATTAACTATCAATTTTCCTAGAAAAGCATGCGTTCCGCGCAGTGCCACGCCTCACGCTTAGATTATATTATATTGCAGGACGAATAATTAATGAATATTCCTTTATATCTTCTATACATCACGTTCCGTTTCCCATGTTATATTGGAATCGGTTATGAAACGTTATGCAACGTCGCTCATAAAAAGGCGTTCTCATAAAGCCTCAATATCGTGGCGGTTATGAAAAGCCCAGTACACTCTCCACGGTTTTACAAATAGAATATTTAACTTTATTCCTCTTATTTCTATTCTGTGGAGCTTTCACTTTATTCTTCTTTTTATAAACGGCATACTGTTGCATAAAAACTATCTAGAAATCGAGTTATAACCCGATATTACCAGCTACTTTCTAAGATGTACGAGTATTCACTGGTAGTTAAAATCAAAACTCCATTTTTAAATTTTGTTTTCGGGCCCGCTAGATGTATTCAAACAGCCGCTTTATTGTTCCGTGTTCTTAGAATCCATCCTTTTGTTCATCGTTCTATTATTTCTACCTGAGGGGCGGCTACCTGAACGACTACCCAATAAACTATTAACTCCCCAATGTAGAAAGCAATTTACAAGTATAATCGGTATTTTTGGAATGACTTTCGACAAATGCACCACCTTTTTTTAGCCGCTTGGAAATATTTGCATCCTTATTTGTTCATATTTTCTAAGACACCAAGTTATAAATATTATAATTCGATAAGTTAATTAGCTTCAAGATAAACCGTGAAGGAGAATTTCGTTTTGTATTTTTAATTTACGGGATTATATTTGTGGATGTTTCTAAGAGAAATCTTATGTTTCAAAAACTGAAGACAAAAAGCATGGACCAAACAGTCTTTAATAGTCTACCAGTAAGTTTTGTTACAAATGAAAGAAAAAACTTGTTCGTGTTCACGGCATCTTCTCAGAGACGCCTACAAGTTAATTAGTGTAAAATACAAATTATTGCTTAAGATAAGGTAACTTGGAACAAATTCATCTATTCTCTATTACTTATACTAAACTGATTTTTTTCTTAATGAGGGAATTAGTGTTTTTTTTTCCTTAATTCAGTCTATTAGATATGTTTTAATCAATTTTAAATAGTACAAATTCAATTTGCGTGATGGTACATTGTAATTTTAAAAAAGCTTAATAGCGAATGCTCAAAAACGTGAAGTTTAAATTTCCTATTAAATTAACTTTTATAACGATGACAATTGAAACGGAGCGTCAACGGCACTTAATATTGATTCGAAACCGTTTGAAAGGCAAACTCGTGTTACTTAAATTTCAATTACTAGCTTTGGCAGGCAGTTATGAACCTTAATTTGTTAGCGACCGCCCACTTAGAGGAAATACCCACATTGCGCGGAGCATATTAGTAAAGAGTTATTACCTAAAGCTGACTGACAGCGCTAATATACTATACAAAAGAATTAACTTGAACGCAACTCCTTAACTTAAATAGATAATGTTTCGTTATTAAATAAACCCTTGAATGTTTTTTATGCCGCTCGACATTTAAATACTGTTGGTTAACTGGAGTTGAACGACAACTTCCGCAAAGGGGGAGTTGCCGTTACAAAGAATGATAAAACGTTAAAAATTCCCACCCTAAAGAAATGACTTACACAATAAAATGAATTAACAATGCAAAAAATAGCATAAGTTGTCGGATGTGCATTGTGTACATTGGAGGGGTGAGGGGAAGGCTCAGCGTCAGGTTGTCGGCCCCAGCCCGTGACGTCACCGTACTGACCACTCCGGGACCGCCACAATGGCCTTTCTCAGAAGGAGCAGATGCGCTTGCGCCGCCACCCCCCGCACCCATCCACCCGCCCTCGTCCGCGTGCACTCACCCCGCACTCGCGCGCATTTCAAGCCACACCAAATCCAAAACTAGGATCTAAAATATAAGATGTTCAATAATGGGTAATTCTAAGCCCAGACCAGAACGCCCAAAAATCCATTCTTCATGCCAAGTCATAAAAACTGTGTAAAATACTCCAAATATTTAGTGATGTTTTACCGGCCACAATATCAAACATTTGTTCGAGGCAGGCAGGTAGTCGCGTCGACATTACCTTTGCTCTGAGTTACAGCGCGTACCTGACGCTCTCAACATATCATTAGCGAAGCGCTCGGTAATGATACCCACCCGCTTGTAATCACCGACACGCCATCTCTTCGTGTCCTCGCCGCCGCCGGTTCGCCTCGCGTAGAACTTCGCAACTTCCATGGATGAGTGTGGATCTAGTCATGATATAATTAAGAAACATGCACTAAACCTCCACTCATCGAAAGAAATTGACGGTACCGTCGATCTTCGAATCCGGTGCACGACGCACTGCAAATATGCACGCACTTAATGTTCGCGACGTCACGTTGCACCGATCTGAACGTTAACGAGCACGTTGTCGTGTTTTTTAAACAACAAGACTGAAATGCGGCCGCGCGCATCCGGCGTGAACGCGCGAGTCGCGACCCGCGCGCACCGACCGCTCACCACGAAATAAACGGTCGAGATTTGAAATCTGGAAATCTAGACGCTGCGCGTGCGACCCGGCCGCGGCGGGAGGGGCGAGCGCGACCAATGACAGCGGAGCGCGCGCAAACCATGACGTGGTGGGGAGCGCGCCGCGCGCCCGCGCCGCCACCCGATATTATCTTTTCTTTAAAGAACGTTATTTTCTTTCTTTCCTACTCGCTCGCCCGTCCGTTCAACCGACAGCGGAAGTGAAATGTACGTGTGCGTAAAATGCAGTCACGATGGTAGTACCTCGGCGCCGGTTGAGCGAGGGTACACTAGCCGACTGTCTTTACGAGTCCCCGAATAAATAAAATACAACGCTTTAAAATCTATCAATGTTCACTGGAGATATTTAATGGGAGATAATTCCTTCCTAATTATTAATATTTATGTAGAAATACGTGCCCATAAATTGGATGTTAATAATTTGCAAACTCAGGTTCTCATATTACGCCATACTATACCACGCAACTTTAGTAGTTTACTGGGAAAACTCACGATATATGAAGAATTCTAAACCTTTCAAAGATTCATTAAGTTTTTCAACAATGCTAATCGGCATCAAATATTTAACGTTCATTTCATAGCAATCCATCAGAAATTAAACTGCTCAACTACTGTCAAACACGGGGTCGTCGTGTTTCACTCACATGATATTATTTTGCGTCAGCGCCAATGCAATGAGCGTTTTAATATCCGTGCCCTCTTTGTTTTAAACGGTTTTCGAAGTGGAAGTGTTGTACATTTTGCTCATTTGCGACTAGAGTGTAATATCTCAAAAACATTATCTCTCAGAAGACAGTTCAGAAAGGTTGATATCATAATTATTCTATGGCTATTATAATATTACATGTCTTATGGACTATTCTATCATATATATAACTATTATAATAGTAAAACGTAAAAAACGTAAACGTAAAAAACACTAGTCGCAATTGAGCGATATGTTAAACGAGATTAATGGAACATATAAATTATAATCATTTTCTTTAGTGAACACCAGATCAATAATTTCTAAGCTCTGTGATTTAAGTCGCAGACGATTTAAAGATTAAACTTAAAAAAATACATATGTATTGATGTGTAGGTATATGTATTTCTTGTCATTGTAACATCGTACAATTGTTTTTAAACAATTATGTTCACATTAGAGCAGTTTCAAACCTCTTTCCAAATTCGAAAATGGAAGTACCATTTTTATTTTTATTTTATGTGGAAAGATTGTTCTCAGCATAAGATATGTCCCATAGGTATAGATTATAGATGGTCTCGTGTTTTGAGGTGCTCTACAACTTGATTTAAAAAAAACCTTGATATCATTCTGCAGTGTTGGTACCTGTCTTGACGTTACTAATGTTCGTAAACCATGATGGCCTCTTAATATCATGTAGCCTGAATACTTTCTATATTCCTTTATGCTCTAAAATTTTGAAAGGATATTGAAGTTCAGTATATTTTACTTTTCATTTTGTTTTGGTTTTTGCACAACTATGGAATTAAACATCGTCAAGTTGTAAAACATTTTTAGGTTTAAGAATTTACATAAAACCGGTTTAAAATGAGTCACACACAATAATTCTTAGCCCAGTCAGAGTCAAATCGAATCCTGGAAAAATGGTGGAGGAATTTCTTAAACTTTCTGTGGAATCCTAAAACGGAACGAACGATTTCATTATTTTTCAACTTTTACATCATTTGCACACTCACGTACGTTCACAGATTATTAACAGTAGCGCGCCAAAAACCCAGTATGAAGACTTGAACATTTTTTTAAATGTTTTAAAATAAGATGATGTAAGGAATAATTGGTCCTTGTCAAAAAAATTAAAACAATTTCAATCTCTATAGAAATGATAGTGAATTTCTATTTCTGAAAGAAAATCTATAACTTACATTATTTTAAATTCGGCAGTAATTTGATTAATTTTTGAAAAAAAAATAGGTCACACAGACGAGTTATTTAGGCGCGTATTAGAACTAGTATCTTCCCATTACTATGGGTCCTTGAAATAGGAAAAATACTTATGAGACAGCGGAAGAATGTCACCTATGGTTCCAACAAATAGCGTTAAGAGAAACGTGCTCGTGAGATTTTAGCCTGTTGAAATCTTATGAAAAGTTGATATGCTATGAAAGATTATCTAGCTATAACGGACTTTCTCACTTTATAAACGAACACATTATTAAAATGAATGTTTATTATTGAAAAATATTTATTTATTAAATACATCACTATACTATTTCAGATCCCTTCTAGATATAGGCCTTTAAAATTAGCGCTTACGCATTTTCATAGGGAATTTTAGCCCATAATCTCCACGCTATGTAAGTAAGTAGGGGCTGACGAGCTATCATTAAAATACTCTTTACGCCTAAACTATGTAACATCACGCCTGTGTATTCCCGAAGAGATAGGTAGATAAGTATAATACCCTCCCACGGTTCATCAATTACGTTATACGTCCCATGATGGAATAGGGCTGCTATAATTGCTGTACTAAAGGCACAAAAATCAGACCTCACGCTACTAACAGGAATTTCGAGTTAACAAAACCCAGTTACCCTACCTGAATATCGAACCCAGGAATTTTGGATGAGTAATCGCGCTTGCAACCTCACAACTAATGAGGCAGTCGATCATCATTATACTTTACATATAATTATACTAGCCATTATGAAAAGCTTATTTTTGCTTTAAGGGAACTGTTTCGTTTTTAGTCATTTTATTCCACATCTTTGGATTTTTCAAAAATATGCAATGAAGTGCCGGACTTTCTTTCTAATATTAGACCTGTTGGAAGAAATTTTCGTCTGAGATTAAAGACACATATTATGTACCTACGGTTATATTTTCGTGTCGTTCTTTTTTAAATCGCCGTGTACATAAAACATTACCTTATATTAAAATACAACTCTTCACTTGTTATACAAATTAATTTATTTTTAGAAAACAAACAAACAAAAATGTCTGAAAAAATAATATTGAAAACTTGGGATACAATCATTCTTCTTCGCTTAAAAACCTTCATTTTCTTATCATACACATTAACACTTAAAATACATGTATTTTACGTTTTAATGTGTTACCATACGGGAAAGAAAGGTTTGCAAGTGAACAAGAGTGATTAATCACGATATTTAAAACATGTTCTCATACTCATAAGAACCAACCAACATCATCATCAGCCTTTGGATGTCCACTGCTGACGTAGGCTTCCTCAATCAGCGCCACTCCTTCCGGTCCTTCTGAGCCCTCCGAATCCAATGATCACCAGGAAATATTAACATAATTATTAATTGTACCATGCTAACCTTCGGAATATTACAGAATGAATGAACACTAAACAAAGTATTTTAAATAATTTACATTTAGTCAGTAAAAATTAAATGAACTACAAAATGCAGATATTTCATAGAAATTAAAGTCTCTTTATTATCAAAGTCAAAGAAAAAAATTTATTGAAGAACAGAACTTATTTACTTATGAAACTTTTCCAATGTAGCATTAATTACTAAGTTTGGTTGTAAAAGTTTAACATTTAATAAGAAAAAATCATAACAGAATAAAATCTAGACCCCCTTAGTGTTACAACTTTCTCATGATTGTGTTAATATAGGGAACGGCTTAATACATTTTCTGTTACATAAAGTTTATAAATGTGACTAAGTATCATCATCATCATGTCAGCCTTTTCCGTTCCACTGCTGGACATAGGAATTCCCCAAGGTGTACCACAATACTCGATCCTCCGCAGATCTTATCCAGCCACTACCTGGGCGCCTTCTTAAGGTCATCGGTCCAACGGACGACCCACAGTACGCCTGCCAGTCCATGGTGTCCATTCTAGAACTGCCCCAACGACCTTCGGTTCTACGACATATGTGACCAGCCCACGTGCAACGTTCAACGTGCTAACTCTTTTAGCTATGTCGGTTAACATAGTTCTCTGCCGGATATCCTCGTTTCGGATCTTATCCCGCAGAGAAACACCGAGCATAACTCTTTCCATAGCACATTGAGCTACCTTTAGCTTGTGGACTGGTCCCAATTTCAGGGTCCACGTTTCTGCAGCGTATGTCATAACTGGCAGGACGCACTGATCAAAGACTTTGGTCTTAAGGCACTGTGGTATAGGCGATGAGAAAACTTGACTAAACTTTCGAAATGCTGCCCAACTAAATGTCTCTATCGATTTCTCGATTGAAGTTGTTTTTACCGAATTTGATCGTCTGTCTAGATAGACGTACTCCTGGACAATTTCAATCGTCGATCCATCGATGGTAATCGGTTTCGCCATGACGTGATTATTGAACATGACTTTTGTCTTGTCCATGTTCATAGCGGGCTCGACACGTCGCGACGCATCATCCAGGCTGTTCAAAACTTCTTCTATTTCCTGCAAACTCCGCCAATATGACGACGTCATCGATGTTGATGTTGAGGCCCCGCCCCTCCCGGTCCATCGTTTTAAACACATCCTCCAATGCGTAAGTAATCAATTATCATTAGTAATTAAGTATAGTTATAATAACAATAATAATCAACCCATTTATCATTCCACTGTTGGAATATGGGTCTTCTCTCATGTTGAGAGGGTTAAGGCCATAGTCTACCACGCTGGCCAAGTGCGGGTTGGCAGACTTCACATCCTAAAAATTTTTTTTGCATATATTTTAAAGTGTGCAAGTTTCCTCACAATGTTTTAATTCACTGTTAGCAAGTGATATTTAAACTTAAAATGCACTGTTTTAAAGAAGTGCGCGGCAAAGATTTTAACCCAACACCTCTGGAGTGAGAGACTGAATTCTTAACCACTAGCCTATCACTACTTTAAGTATAGTTATAGAAGATTTAAATTAACAGAACAGTAAATGCAGACAAAATATTTTAATCCAGCACATTTAATGAAGAACAATGATGGATCTTATTCATAAATATTTAGGGGTACAAACACCTGCTGTTATATGTTGCAACAGTTGAGGGGTTGCCAATAAGTAACACTGACAAGAAAACTGATTAACTCTTCTTTAAAAAAATTGTCATGCCACATAATCTTTTGGACATAGCTAGATATTTTTAGCAAAGTTACAATTTTGGATCAAAACTTCCATAAAGACACTATAGCGTGGAGTCTAAACTGCAACCTGACAATTTGTATAACTTTACAGTGGTTATTGGTATACAAGTTTGAGAACAGTATGCTTTAAAAATAGTCCTCTGAGCCAAACACCTTATCCAACAGTGGGTTGTTATTGGCCATAATGATGGTACAGCCCAGGTCGAACAGCTGCATGAGCTCTGCACCTCCATCCATTAGCCGGTGAGAGCACACTGCCAACTTCTCGCTTATGCAACACTTTTGATTGTTGGTAAGGTGTCCAGAGGCTACTACCACTGCACTAAGCTGTTCCAGCAATTGAGATGCCGAGTAGGCGTCCATAATAAATCTGAAATAGATTAAAAATTGATATAAGTCGAATTAGTAGAATAATTCAAAATTAATGTTAAGTATTTTCCACTGACTGCCTAGTTGATCGAGTGGTTGCAGGCGCGGCTGCCGATGGGGAAGTCCTGGGTTCAAACCCTGGGTCACATACTATAGGATTGTTCAAATTTAGAATGTCTAGTGGTGACTAGGAGTTTGGATCTGTGCCTGGTGTGGGCTCACTACCTATTCCATGGGACTTAAACGTAACTGGTGAAACATGGGAGTGTACTACACTCCTCTACCTACCCCTTTGTGGATTACAGGTGTGATGTTACGTTTTTTATTATCCACTGTTACAAAAACAGATAATATTAATGACAGTTTATTATCGTGTATTGTAACCATAAAACATTATTACACTAACATATAAAGAAAAATTAGATTTACTTGGCAGTCTGATTACTTACGTTTCCACAAATTTTTCAAGTTCACTATAGTTCTTAACACTTAGGTATGCATTGACTAGTTTTTCAGGAACAAGTCCAGTCACCTGTAAAAAACAACACATTTCTTAAATTTAGTACTATTATCAAAATCAATATCTTTCTGAGTCAGGATGTAAGATCCTGATACATGCCAGTGACATACTAAGTAAGACTTTATAGGTTGTAAAAAATACATCATACTTATTTAAAACACTTTAAGCACCTGATTTCCACATTTATGCCATATTACTATTAATGAACTTTTTTGCAATAATTTTGAGGTTGACATTACCTCAATGAGTCCATCAATAGTTATCTTGCCAAGGAGACGCTGGCAGCATTGCAGAGCAGTGAGAGCTCGCCGCAAGTCACCCTCACATGTGTCCACTGCTTGGTGAAGTATCTCACCATCGCCAACATCAACACCCTCTGACTCACATATTTCTTGCAACCTGAATTCAATATAAATTAATAACTTGTTTAATTAGTTCATACATAAACATAAAAGAAATAAAACATTTTTAAGTATTTTTTTAATGAAGCTGGAACCATAAATTGTCATTTGGTCCATATAAGATTATAAGTCCATTGCCAATATACAGTTGACAATGCAGAACATTTTGTACATCTATAATTTAATTAAAAGTTTCTGTAATAATTATTTCAAACTTGACTATATATGAATATATGTAAATTTGAAACCATTGTTAAATGAAAATTGGTTGCACCAACATAATTGGCATAACATCTCTTTTTTTATGTCTAGCCTAGCTAATAGTCAGACAGGCCACGTGCTGGTAATTGGTCCCCATCACCTATGGACACTTGTGACTTCCAGGGAGTGGTCAATGCTATGCCGGCTTATTAAATTGTTATAAAAATGCTAATTGTTTAACAAATAAAGTTTATGATTATAAGTGGTACAGTATTTCTATATTTAACAAAGAAGATATATATTTTCTTACATTGTTACTTTATCCTGGATTGCAGTTTTAAATTTAAATATTGACTTTTATAATATTACTAACAGGCTAATGTTATCTGGACTTTGCATGTGAGTGTTCAGTTTTTTATATAAATGTTTCGCCAGTTATGGTTATGTCCCATGAAATAGGTGGAGAGCCTATGGCAATAGGCTATTCTATTATTGCCGTAAGTTTTTCATATGTACGAATATATGCAGTTTTAATAGTCTATACATATAAATAAAGTATATGTAGATTATATATAATTAATACATAATAAATACTAACTTCAGTAAGTTTTGTTCCATTTCTCTTGCTAAACAAATTAACATCAATAAACATGTATTTACAAAATATCTAAAACTCACCTCTTTATGACATTTTCCCTAGCAAGGGGCTTGAACCTAAACTTGGAGCATCTGCTGGTGATAGGTGGTATAATCCTAGATACATAGTTGCAGATGAGACAGAAGCGTGTTGTTCTGGTCTCTCTCTCCATGGTCCGACGGAGGGCTGCCTGTGCCGCTGTTGTCATAGAATCTGCCTCATCCAGTATCACTAACTTGTATGGAGGACATGGTCGACCACTGAGAGTAAAATAAATATTGTTCTTCATCAATATCATTAATTATAGAGCTATTATAAAAATAAAATTATCTCTGCCTCTGATAATTAACAAGAAAATTTAAGATTTCTTGTGATATACTCCAATGCATTATTATATAAAAGTGAACACTAGCTTTCTTTCTTATACCCCTTCAATAGTTTTGTTTCAAAAGATTGACATTACTTACTCTGGTTTTGTGCTACTAACAGTTAGCTGGGCAAATGTCTTGACCTTATCTCTAATAACTTGTATTCCTCTCTCATCAGACGCATTCAGTTCCAATACACGGGCTCGAGTGATATCTCCGAACAGTTGCCTAGCTGCGGCTAGTATAGCACTGGTTTTACCGGTGCCTGGCGGACCATAAAACAACAAATGGGGTAAGTCACCCCCAGATAAGCATTCACGCAAAACTTGTACGACTTCACCTTGATCTACTATGTCGTCGATAGTTTTCGGTCGGCTGGAAAAAAAATAATCATTTGAAAAATCAAGTCAAATTTTGTATATCAGGGAAAGTTCATTTAAAATTATTTTTAATATGTTATGGAGATATGATTTTACTCAATATTTCTCCATACAAGATAAGAGGTCGCGCAGCTGTAGCAAATTTTTGTTTCGCATAACCAAAAAATGGAACTAGTAAAAGTAACTTACTATTTCTCAACCCATGGTGCCGGCGGCTTTTTCTTAGCAGGCTTACTGCTAGATGTGGATGGTTTATCAGATGCGGATAATTTTCCAGTTTTTAAAAATGCTTGCATGTTTAGTGTCTGTTTGCATACAGAGAAATAGTAATGTTTTTATTTCAAAACGCGGGAACGAAACTTCAAATTTCTTATGATGACAATTTTGACATAAGTCATTTAATAGTAAAACGATGTTTATTTCTCGTTCGATTGTGTATTAGAGAATAAATAGTATAGGAACTGTTAGAAATCATATGACACTAACTAAATGAATATGTGGCTTCATTACTTGAAATATTATTTTATCGGTTTTTTCCACTAGTGGCCACAATTTCAATAACTTTGAAAAGGATTTCTTAATTGCTCCCTTAGTATGCACAGTACCCTAATATTGTCAAATATATAATCGATAACTACTCTTTGGTTTAAACAGGAAGAATCCAAGGCCGGGATTTCTATTAATAAAAAAATTTGTTTGTCACTTTGGAGGAATGACAAAATTTGAAATACTTCACAAAGTACTAAGAAAAATATACCTGTCAGAGGAGATATTGTGTAGTTCGATGCAGACGCGGGAAAATGAGAAAACAATAAGCAATAACATAAAATTTAAAATGCTATTTATAGACCAGCAATAACATTAATAATTTGTTTGTATAAGTAATATCTTAATAAAGCATTCGGTCAAAATGACTACCAGATCAAAAAAGAAAGCTGCTCAATCTACATTGACCGATGAAATACAGATGAAACGAGTAGAAAGCTCCTGGATACTTCTTATTAAAGGTTATCATTTCATTATTTATTCGCATTTCATGAAAATGTATTTTATTTTTCGTGTCAATAGTTTTTTGATCTGAAGGCTAACAGATTCTTATATGTGGTGGAAATCACGCTGACTCTAGTTGTAGTTCCAATTCGGTTTATGATAATATACTGTGAATGTTGATGGACACGTGTGTCGAGGGAGACCAAGACTTACCTATCGTGACCAAATAGGTTAGATACTGGCTAAGGGCAGAATCAAGTCTGCATAACCAGCGTGCGTGCATTAAGAGAGCGATTTATGTAGAAAAAGGGCATTAGGATTATAAGGGAAGAAATACATATTTTAGTACTCAGTGTTCTCTGCTGTCCTCTTAAGGGTCTTGGTCTACTATTATAATGACAGTATTGACAGTGTACTAAGTTTCCGTTATTGCAAAAATATATACTGATGTATTTTCATCCTTTTTTTCAGAGTCAGTGCTGGAAAATAAAAGTTTTAACATAATTACACTTCCACATCCTGCTACCGAAAATCCTACAAAATATTGTCTGGATGATGCTAATGGCAAAATGTATGAAATTACAACATTCACTGAACCTTATAGATCATGGTTTGTGGGAGAAACAGTCAAATCTGATGGTAGCCTGATGATGGTAACTCCAGTCAACCCATTGTTTTTAGGTTGATTTATTATTTTTTTATTTAATATTTCATTTAATTACTAACTGCTGTTATATTCATTTAAATGTCTGCCTATAAAATCATAAATCTTGTAACATACACTTAGCATATTTTTTCAAAATTATTAAGTTACATTTGGTCATCTCATATCAAAGGGAGCAATATACATAATGGTAGATATTGTAAAAAACGAGAAATTAAATTTCATTACAAGAAATATGTATACTTTTACAAGGACATAGTAATGGAACATATTAATAACATTTTTCAACTGTTTACATAAATGACTACAGCTCTGGGATATTGCTAGGTTTAATGCAAGCTTTATATTTAATATTGATTTCTTTTGTGGGATACTGCCTTATTTTTCACCTAATGTATTGCTCTACTGAAGCTATGTTCACAGAGTAACAAAATGATTTAACTTGATATGATAAGACTTGGATAGGCTAGACATGTCTTAGTTAATCTTTATAGCCTGAAGCATTCATATCTCGTGGCTTAAAATTCAGCCTCCCACTTTGGGACACCTGGGTTCAAATATTGATGTGTATCTTTACAAAAAGACCAGTTAAAAGGTGACTTAATCCAACTCTGGTCATTCACAGCTTGGTGTTGCCTGTGTAGGCATAGCTAAATACTGTTGCCACCTATGCACAGCAACGTAAGTGGTGCATGAAGCTGTGCTCTTCTATCCCTAACCAACATATCCTACATGGGAATTGTGTGTGAAAACCCCTCAGGGGAGGCTTATGTCCAGCAAGGGATGTTGATAGACTGATGATGATGATTTTTGAATTTTCTAAGCTAAATAGTAATAAAATGTTTCAGTTCTACCTAGATTAAGAAAACAGTGTACTGATCGAGCCATTCCATTGGAGGACTTGCTTTCAGAAAAGGGTTTTGACAAGATATTTGGTTTTATCCCTGATTTAAATAGCATTGCTGATATAAAGGTAATATGTTCTTAATTATGTGAGCTTTTTAAATAGTTTCCAATGTTCATGAATCCATCTGATCTCCTCTAATCTGCCCCAATCTAACCAATGCAGGACCTTTTGATCCAGCTACATTCAGTTGTTTCCATAAGGTTGTCAGAACACCTGCTAGCAAGGCAATCTAAACTTCTTTTACTTTTTCCCTACTATATTAGTTATTGTTAAATATCTAGTGATGACTTTGGATTTCATTTATTTTGATTCAAAAGGGCCCTGCAGATATGAAAGCCTATAAATATAACGAGGACAAAACATTATCATGGCTTGAAAGTAGAATAATCAAGCTGTCAACAGTTTTAAAGGAGAAAAATATCAATGTAGTATCTGGGGCAACATCTGCAACATTTATAATGAGCAGTTTGAAAAAAGAAAGTGTTGATAATGGTACGAAGGACTGAACTATTTTGCCAATGTTACATTACTTTATTGCTACATATTTTTTAAAGAATTTCAATTTAGTTTGAATCATTGATATGTTTATATGTTCCAGAATTCTTTTTAAAGTATGCCTTTGGTTTGGTATCAGAATACCTCCAAGATGACTTAATAGATCTATTAGAAAAGAAATTCAATTTTAGAATAGATTTGATTGAATCAATTGGTAAAAAGAGGAAATCAGAGGTAGATATTAAAGGTACAGTCAAAAAAGTCAAACAAGAGCCAAAAGAGGATACCCTTGAAGACAATAAAGATGATGTTTTGAATCATAGTTTCAGCGAAGTTAAAAAACAGAAACCTTTAACAGCTAAGGGAAAAGCTAGACAAAAAGCTGCAAGTGGAACGAAAACAATATCATCATTTTTCACGAAGAAATAATTTGTTATATTTTTAGTCATTTTGGTACCATTAATTCATAAATAAAAATTTTATAATACATACTTTGCAAGCAAAAATGGTCTATAAGAACAGTTTAACCAACCTGATTGAATAATCTGTTAATTAAATTAAATATTTTTTTGGCACTTGAAATTGTAATTTTAAAAATCAAGGAGACTAATTCAATTCATATTGACTTTATTATTTTCAAAAACCTACCTGATAATTCAATGCAAATAATGTTGCCAGTATGTCAATTCTTCTAAAGACACATCACATATTTGAACATTCTGATGTGGAGATATCCATTGTCAGAACGAAATATTCGTATTTTTTTTACTGTTATTTGTTTTGATTATGTATATTCATTTTTCATCCATTTAGTAAGTAAAATATGGTTACGTTAAAAGAACGGCGTAAAAATGTTCAAGTAACAATCAATAATGGCAACATTATCACGGCAGCCATTGCTATTTCTTCATTCGGTACGTTCCTAGTCCTTTTGGGAAATCCAGTGGTGACTTTTTTAAACATTTAGGTGTTATTTGGACACGTAGGACATCGTGTAGTGTAACTAATGTGATTATTATAAAGTGTTGTGCGTAAGACTTTGATAAGTGTTTAATAAACTTTTAAATCGCGGCCAATGTCAGCAGGCGTGTCAGATCAGGTATTTTGCGTTTATTCGTATTTCTGTTTAATGGAGTTTATCTAAGTTGATATTAGGTTAAAGATTGTATCGTTTTATTTCTTGTTTCATGTGATGCGGTCGTATAGCGGATGAAAGGGCAAGGGAACCAAGGTAAAGATGGATCCATTATGACGTTGCAAGAGCTTTCTCGATAGACGAACTCTCGCACCGGTCGGCTTCGCGTCAGCCGCTCGCGAACGTGATGCCGTCACGAACGTTATCTAATTTTCACTTTCTGTTCTCTAGTTATACTTGACGCTGTAAAATTTCCTTCAAGCTTAAATAAATGTAGGAATATTCCAATTTACAAAAACATAAATCTTTTATGATATGTCTGAGAAATTTCAAGTAATTGAATTATATTTGTATAGATTCTAGAACATAGCACAGCTTTACTTATCCCACACGAATCTCCCACACAATTTTATTTGTTTCTCGCGTTGTGTACCCACAGTTATATTCCTCAATCATTCTTGTGTTCATTATTCAAATGTCTTGAATCAAGTGTGTATAAATAATTAATTGTTATGATACATTTGCTGTGTGGATTTTGTTATTAGTACATTTAGTATTTATATACATTCCTAATACAAATTAATTTGAGTAAACAGCATTGCTTTAAAAGAAACTGATAAATACTGCCATTAATAGTTTTCTAAATGTTGTATTAATATTAAAATCTGTGATTACTTTGAAAACTTTTGTTTTATATTGATCATTTAAAATTTTTGGATCTTCCTTTAGTTTTTCATTACAGTGAGATGAAAAGAGAAGCTCGTGAAAATAATTGATTAGGTTATTTACCTAAAAAAAGAATTAGTATATACATAACATTTGAAACACATTTAAGTGTTATTATAAATTTTGCTATCAAACATTGAGAGGATCAGCACTTAAGTCATATTTAATAATTGTACTTGAAGCAACATTTCTTTATTAACATACTTAGTATAAAGATATTGACCTAAAGATTTGTAACAATTTATCTGTGCATAATATTAACTGTAATAATGCTTGACAAATGTCTCATGTTGCAAAAACTGCATTTAGAAATGTCTATGATATGTTTGCTATATATGGGTTCAGTGATTAAACAAGTATAAAAACAATCCACCTATTCAATGTTAACATTAATTGAGTGATTACTTAGACACCAGTATGTAGGCACAGTCACAATGTTATTACAATTAGTTTGAGTGGTTGTGTACTTTACAATAGAAACACTTATACTTTATTGTATCCAGTTTAAACACATTCAACAAAAGAACGTTCTTTCAACTTGATTTCCATGGTACAAGTACATAAAAAATATAGCATTAATTTACTTTTTACTCTACTAAGATACTTTAATTTATTGTCACATAAAATTTTACTTTTAATAAAGGATTTCAAAACTATATATGATAAATTAATAGCTAATATGTTTCAGTGACAAATGCACCTAAAGACCCACAGTTAGAGAGTGGCAGTGAGGAGCTGACGGAGGTGTCATGGCGGCATCAACAGCAACCATCATATGTACCACCCATCTCAACAGCAGCCGATCCCTACAATGCAGCAGGTAGGTACTTATACTTTCTTACAGTGACTTATAACTTTTTATGTATAACAATTATTGCTTATCTGTACCTTAATAAATCCTTATGAATTATATGGCTGTACATATAGAAAGTCAGATATACATGCAATGCAACATTTTTAACATAGTATTAGCATTTTTGATCAATATCCATACATTAATGTAACACTGTGATTGTTTATTCAGTAAATCTCATTGGGTTTTCGGGAGCTTATGTCGAATAAATTGTGTTTCAGTATAGGCTGTTGTTTATGCCCATAGTCCTTATTATTGTTATCATATCAGTACCTTTCTAGTAAACAGAGAGAACTAAGTGTAAAATATCAGTATTCTCACAGATTTGTTTTGCCCCTTCTGCATTCACGTTTATCATTTATGTGACCTATGTAACCTTATTGCCTTAGGGAATGCAAGGATTTTGTTTATGGTAATGTCTCTGGTTTCACTTTTCTTCTCATTTTTCATACACCTTTCAGTTAGATTAAAATTAATTCATCAATATTTTATGATTCAATAGAATGCACAGCATTATTGTGATTTTTAAAGGTAAAATAATTTTTTACTTAAAGACATCATACATTAAATGGAAAGTACATACATTTCCAGACAGTCAAAGAATAAATCAAAATGATATCTGAAACCTCAAAAAAAAATGTGGTTGGGTTGCGATGTAACATGCAATTTCTTGTTTATTTTTCAGGTTATTATGGCACTACAGGGCTTCCTTATCAGGCCTTCGGAGTTGGGGACGGGACATGGTCCACAAATGGAACAGATCCAATGACCTTCCTCGGAGGATACAATCCTCATGATTCATATGGCGTGGATGGTAGCTAGTATTTATTGCAACATAAATGATCACGTGAAATCATAGAATTTTCCCTATTAATAAAGACAACATCACATTTACATAATCATAACTTAAATGTATTATAATAAGACTTTTCTACGATTTCAGGTGTCTTTGGGCCTTCAACAACAACATTTTCAACTGCTGCATTTGGTCAACCCGCATCAACTTTTAATTATTTTCCTGGAAACGGTGACTACTCCACTTGGGGGCAGTTAGGTCGGGCGAAGCAATATGACGATTATTACAGGGCCGAGTTATATGTGCCAGATGGAATTAAGCAAGTGGACACGGGCGTCGAGGCGCTCTCGCTCGGCGAGCACAAGGTCGACAAGGATCGCGGGTCCGAGCTTAAGGACGCGGCTGGCGGATCGCAACCCAAGAAGATGACATGGGCTTCGATCGCTAGCCAACCGGCTAAGCCGGCCCCTTCTTCGCAGAGCGGCGGACTCAAGAAGAAGGGCCCGGGCATGCCGCCGCCACCGATCGTACCTGGCAAGCACAACATGGACATCAGTACTTGGGAAGCAAATAAGAGTGCCCCAGTTGTGACCGCTCCGCCGCCCCCACCGCTGCAGCCGCCGCCTGCGCCTGCCGCATTACCATTGCCGATGCCACAGCAGGCATCTCCGGCGCCCACTCAGATGCAACGTGGGCCGCCGCCACAGCATGCGCCACCGCCGGCTTGGACTCACACGCCTCGTGCGCCTTTACCTCAACCGCATCAGTCGCACCAATCTCATCAATCGCATCAATCCCATCAACAGCATCAGCAGCATCAACAGCTTCAACAACATCAACAGCATCAACAGCTTCAATCGCATCAACCACATCAGCAACATCAACAACACCAGCCGCATCAGCAGCACCAGATGCATCAGCCGCGTCCGCCGATGCCCGTGCCGGCCGTGGCCTCGCCGCCAATGCCTGCTGTGTCCGGACCAGCTCCCCATCCAGTTCTCGATGAACTGCGCGTTAAAAATGACTATAATCCTAAGGACTTTGATCTGAGCGTTCCTAATGCCAGATTTTTTGTTATCAAATCTTACTCCGAGGACGACATCCATCGCAGCATTAAATACGAGATCTGGTGCAGCACGGAGCACGGCAATAAGAGGCTGGATTCTGCTTTTCGCGAGCGCGAGAGGGAAGGCGGTGCCGTTTACTTGTTTTTCTCGGTAAATGGCAGTGGACATTTCTGTGGAATGGCGCGCATGATCAGTGCCGTGGATTATAATTCCAATTCGAACGTGTGGTCGCAAGACAAGTGGAAGGGACAATTCCGCGTCAGGTGGATTTACGTTAAGGATGTTCCCAATTTGCAACTTCGTCATATCAAATTAGAGAATAATGAAAACAAGCCTGTGACTAATTCCCGCGACACTCAGGAGGTGCCTCACGCGAAGGGTCTTCAAGTACTGCGTATTATACACAGTTTCTGTCACTGCACCTCCATTTTTGACGATTTTGTACATTACGAAAAACGTCAAGAGGAAGAGGATTCACGTAAGGTGCCACATAACGCCTCGCAAGAAAATAATCGGGATGATTATGACGGCGGTCGCGGTTATCGCAACAACTACCGCGATTACCGAGACCATCGCGACGGGCGGGATGGACGTGACGGTCGTGATGGACGTGACGGGCGAGATGGTCGCGACGGACGCGATCACCGAGATGGACGGGAGCACCGGGACTCACGCGATCTCCGCGACGACCGCGATGGTCGAGACAATCGCGAACATGGATTCCGTGATCGTGACTGTAATTTTAGACCCCATCATAAGGTTTGTTTTTAAGCTTTCTACTTTCTTAATTATTTTATGACAGAAGACGCCTCATAGTGCGTCTGACGATTTACGGTGCCAATTCTAAAACTAGTTTGTCCCAACTGCCAAGGGCCTGTCAATCTGTTTCTACCTGCCTCATATTGACCAGCTCATTACTTCAACACAGAACATTTTTTGATCTATGTCAGTTACCCTATTTCTCTGCACCATATACCAATTTCATACAGGAACTCCAAGGATAACTTATTGAATTATCGGTTTTTTTAGGTCCCTACTGAATAGTCTTGTTTTAGATTAAAAACTCCGAAAATAGCTCTTTCCACATAATATTAACCGAAATTTAGACTGTAGACTAGCCCCCATGTCAGGATACAAGTTTCTGCACCATTAGGTTGATGTGTAGAATTACCCATATTTTGCTTGTATTTGCAGGATCGCGATGGATCGCGTGGTCGCGGGCGTCCTCGCAACTAATCGTAACTGACGATATGCGAGAACGGTTTGAGGGCTGGCTTCTCTCCATAGACAACTAGTATCAAGTTATCAATTGGTACCACATCAGAAAATGTATGTAAAGATAACATACATGTGCAGGAATGAGGAACCTATCCTTTGGGGCGCAACCGCGCGTTGCTGCATCTCTACTTGAACATTGAAAAAAAATAGATAACGAATGTTTTGAACAGTGCTTAAATTAAAAAAAAACTTTCAACAAATTAAAATGTGTTAATTAATATTTTGTACTGAAAGAACGTTTAATAAAACAAACGCCTAGTGAACAGAACATTGTTGTCAACCATGTGATGGTTACAAATCACATGCTATATGGTGTGTAATTGTGGACTTTGTTTCAAATTTGTGGACTGAATCAATGAGGTATCGTAATTTTTAAACTAGGAAATTCTGTGCTGAGAGGAGTTGATCCTTTGGATTAGGGACTGGTGATGATAATGGAAAAGATGATTATGATACATCAACACATTGTGCGCTGACTGAGTGTAGTGATAACCACAATCATCTATGTCTATTGTATATGGATATAATAGTTTATGTCTATTGAGATTTGTATAACTTTTTTATTACAGAAACATGTAATCATATGAGGTGTGGACATTTTTATATACATTGTTTTACCGCACATCTGTTCTCTCGTGGCATTGTCACCAACTTGTTTTCTGTATACATACTGTTGCCTTCCCTATTGTTGCTTTTCTTTGAAATATTGACTCCGATTGTTTTTATCATAGAGTAAATGAAACAACTGATCGAACTTGTATGATTTGGCGTGTCTGATACTGATTTTATATATATTTATGTATCTATTATAGTAATAGGCTGATGGATTGTTCCTTGCCGAACACATGTACATATTTTATTGAAAATTAACATAATATTTTTAAGAGCAACAACAGTGTAACGAGAGAAATCGATTATATTTCCATTTTAATGTTTACATGTGTTAATCACCCCACCTTATTTTTAAAGTGCCTTTTCATTTCGAAGTTGATTAGAAGTGTGATGTAGTGCTTAGTGCCACGAATTTTATTTTTTCGAATGAATTCAACATTAGCTTGTAATTTGCTGATGCATTATATTTTGTTTAAACGTTTTTAATTATTGATTCTCTCTAAAGAGTTGCGATTCAACACTCGTGTAACGTGAGCGGAAAAAATGTACATTGTGTCTTGTACGCGTGATACGGTTACTGTGGTATGACGATAGCCTTCACATGTCGCAAGTGATTGTTCGATGTACAATGCGCATATTAGTGTTGATTTTAAAAACATATATGTGAGACTTTAGAGTTCACCTAATACTAATTAAAGGCTGTCAGAAATGTTAAGTTATTATTTTTTATCAATCCTTGAACGACGTAGTCGGGCCAAAACTTCCTAACAGATGACAGCCCTTTTTTTTTAGATTCATCCTGAAAAATTTATGAAAACGGTAAGTATTTTTGGTATACTCGTGTAAGTTAGGTTTAATTTGACTGTCTTATGAATTTTAGTGTTCGTTTAGCATCATTGATTTTCAACATACATATATTTCATGTGAATTGATTCATTATATTCATTGCTATTCCTTAATGAAAATTTTTAATTTTTAACATAAAATTTTATTACAATGAAAATGGAATAAGTTTATAATTATTAGGTATTATTTCTCGGATCACATTAAATGTAGTATTTATGTGATAACTCATACAATTCTGTTATATGTAACAAGGATAAAGTTAACATATTGGTTTCTACTATGCTAAATTTGTTGATAACATATTTTCTCTCGTGTACGTATATGATATATTTTTGAAATATATCATTATTAAAATACATAAAAGTTAAATATTATTATCCATTTCATTACGAAAATACGTGCGTGGTAGAAAATTTTCATTATGTAAGACAAATATAGCGACCTGCCATCATTGCTTAACCTCATTACCATCAGTACAATGCCTAATCTTCACTTACCTTCAGTGGGTTAGAATCCTATGAGTGCCTACTAGTGCCTAGTGAAAAGTACTACTTGTTTAGAGCACCGCTTGCTATATAATAATAATTCAAGCCGGATGTTACCTACTAGAGGGCATTACTTGTCCCTAACATATTTCCGTCGCCACCTGGTGTTCTAAAGAGAAACCGAAAACTGAAATCAGCACTATTTTTGAAGACCATTTTAGGTGAACCTATAATTATTGCGTTCTAGAATAAACATTAAATACAAGTCAAATTTCTTTAATTTTTGAATAGCATTAGAGTCATTTGTAGTGTGTGTATGTGGAACATATACTTAAAGCTATGTGTCTCCACTCAATATCTCCCTCTCCTACGCGATATCCATAAGAATAGTAAGTAGCCTTGGCAATTCTTTACATGTGTTTTGGCGTAATAAATTGTGTAGTCATCGTAGCATTATCCTTGGCTGAATTGAAGAAACTCGTGCAATATTAATCTATAAATTATAAAAACTTTTTATTAATATTCCTTAGCCTGGCTTTCGTTCGCAGCGAAACCCTTATATATGGCCACACTGTCTTAAATGTCACTGTCAATACTGTCATAAGTAGACGTTTTCACGGCTGGACCATGCAATCGTGATTTTATACAATAGAATTGTATATTTATTTGTGTTGTATTTACATGCAGTTTTTTAGTGATTTAGTATGCAAGTAAATTACGTATTTAAGGTTGAAGTGGGGGGAGGCAAGTTGAAAAGGTCGTGCGAGCGAGCGGTCGTATATATCACCAATGTTTATACACAGTTGGGGCTCTGTCACTCGTTTAGCTATAGCCGCCGTCCCTCACTTTAGTTTTGGCTTTGCCTGTGACACAACGCATCCAACTCGGTATCAGCAAAACAATGTTATCGTGTTCGTATCTCTGTCAGATAATCAAAGAACGATAACACAAGAAAATGATAACACTACTACGATTTAGTTTTTAGTCTCGCGATCGAGGTTGCGGAGTTTTGCTGATTTAGTGTGTGTGATCGGTTACAAGATATACCGTAAAAATGAGACATGCATTCGGCCGAAATGCAAAAAAGTGTTTCCGTGCAAGTAGATAGTGATTTCGCGCTCTATTTGCCCAGCGGCGCTTACGAAATAAAAAAAATGGAGCCAAGATCTAAACTACGTAAAGTGATTCTGTTTTGTTTACTACTTTCACTGTTCGGGATGGTCGCCTTTGGATACTTCTGTCCAGACCAGGTGAGTTTTATTTATATCTAACCATAGATACTATATTTTCTTATTTTGGACAAATCATATATAGGTATATTTTATTAGAAAATTAATTCATTAGATGGAATTCACATTAAAAATATTTTTAACTTCAACACAAAATAAGAACTTGCCTTGTACTGGTCAAATGAACTCCTTCCCTGTGATATATGTATATACAAATATCATTTATTTTCATTCTCTCAGATTTATTCTATTATGAACATTTTTCATAGAGTAAGCTTCATTTCTACACAATGTAAGACTGTATATTAAAGTTTTCATAATCAAAACAATGTCATTCTTCGACAAATATAGACACATTTTGATTTTTTTTACCAGTATATATATATAAGCTCTGATATTAATGCCCTGAATATTAAATTAAATGTTTTAGAGTAAGACAGTAATAAGGGTTTGCTTATTAATGTACATTTTACTGCAGCATACTTGTTGATTGATTTTATTATGATGGTTATGCTTTACCAATTCATTTTATAGTAGTAATATGTTAATATATTTTACATACTCATTCTGAAAATCATTTGCACTCAAATTTGCATATTTTATAGAAGCTCAATTTAAAACTTACTATGTCACAAAAAATTAAATTTTGTTCTCAAAATATTATAAATCTTCTGAAAGTATCATCATCATATAATAATAATACTAATTTAATCAAACGCAAACTTGTTCATTACATTTCCTACAACTTTAAATTCTACAACAGTAACGAAAATATTATGTGAGGAAATAATTTATTGTTATATATATATTTGAGGTATTTCAGTCAGTATGCATTAATTACATTTGCCACAAAATGTAATAAGTGGTCTAAATTTAGATCATAACTGAAGTATGATAAAATCAGCTAAATTGTGCTAAACACATCTAACACCTCTGTTGGTCAGTGGTTGCTAACATCATCTCTATGGTAATCGTTATCGACCACATAAATTTTTTACTTCCCTATTCTATGTGTGTTAAAAATTAGATATCATATGGAAATTGACAGAAATATCATTGTTAGAAGGAAAATTTAGAATATTGTTCATCTATGATTTTTTCTTAACTGTTTTGGAAGTAGCCATCAAATCTTGAATCAACTTGGTACTAGTGATCTATGTAAGGTGTATATGGTTTTAATGTTACTCTGTAGCCTATTAACACTCCTTAATAAGTTATCTTACTATTAGGGGATGTCTGAATTAGCCACCAGTGTATATGGCATAAGGTATTAAAGTTTTCTGTGTTCTTGCCTTCCAATTGTTTAAACAGTTTTAAAAGAAGAAACATATATATTAGTAATAGTTGGAAATACAGTTTCTAGAATGTAAGCATACATAAAACATTATTATTTACATTATTCATAAGTTGTCTTGCACCTGGGTAGTTTAACTTATAGACATTTGACTTTAGATTAATGCAAGTTCTATAAATTTTGTAATCCTTCATATAAAGCTTTTTGAAAGTCTGAACCTTATTTGATTTTTTTTCTATCTGATCACATCAAACAATTTTAATTCCATTTCTTTTTTATCCTAATAACTCTGAATTAGAAGTGTCTCTCTAATAATTTGTATTATGATAGTAATTTTTGAAGAAATACATACACTCGTTGCCACATCTATTTGCCACGGGAATGAGCAGTTTAAGTATTTCTATCTGTTGCAGTTTTGGCAAAATTCTGTTTCCTTCACTACATTAATTTAAGATGTCATACACACTCATCATCTATTGAAGGAATTTTTGACTTGGCTGTCCTTTAAGATTCCTCAGAATTGAACAAAGTAATATAAATGGAGGTAATAAATATTTTTTATCAATTAAAAATTGGACTAAATATTGCTTATAACTATTACATGAGGTTGAAGTAAAACTGGTGGTAGTAGCAAGTTTGAAAATAAGCTGCTGTGTAATTGAGTCAAATGAAATCTTGTGGAAACCTTACTGACAGGTTTTAATTGAGTATAATAATTACCACTAATATTCAATTTTATAAGTTTATCATATGATGTTAGAAAATTGTATGTTTCTGTTCTGCTGTTGTGAATGCCTCAAACAAAAATTACTACATAGATGTTGATCAAACCTTTTTAGTTTTTCTTCTTAGATACTTGATCCTTATTAAAAGAACATTATCGAGTTAGTCAAGTTGTAACTTTCAACAAACTTAGCAGGTAATATTCTAAGAAACTACACGTTTCACGATTTTCCTAAGATTGGCAAAGTATATTTTTGCCTTAGATTTTTCTTGTTTTCTTCTCTGGAAATAAAATATACTGGTAATATCACAATCAACGCAGGTGAAATCGCGCGTATCAACTAGTATAACATATGCATATGTTCAATATATATTCTATATTCGACATGTCGTATATATTCTGGAGTATATAGAGAACCTACAATCTAGGTCTTACCTTTATATGTAGCGCGTCACATCCAGCGTATTTGTTAACTGATCTGGTTTGGCTTCAGAAATATTTGTTTTTACTAAATCTGCAATTACACTACCGTCATTTAATTTTTTCAGTACACTCCAATTGATCAACATCGTTATGTCAAAAACTCAACTACCTTGCGTGTTTCCCGCCATTTTAAATATTAATCGAAAATGGCTGCTGGTTTATAACTTTTTATTTAATAATTATTAATATGAGTACTAAAATATTTCAAATAAAAATGTAAATAATCTTGGTAAAATGTAGAAATGATAATTCAAAATAATAATAAAAGGGTTGTAAATAAATACCAATAAATTGACTTGCTCACTGGTCGAAGAGTTGCAAGCGTGAATGCTGAGCAAGAGATTTTGGGTTTGATTCCTCGGTTTAGTACTATCGGATTTTTCGAGCTTATAATTTCTGGTAGTAGCTAGGAGTCGGGATTTTTGCTCAATATATTATGGCAATAGGATTACCGCCTATAGCATGAACAGAACATTATAGGTGGATGTGTACGTGTACTGCCTTACGCCTTCGGGGAATACAGGCGTAAAGGCAACATACATACAAGACAAGTATAATTTAAGCAGTGTGACAATAAAATTAAGTAATTAAGTATTAGTTCCGGTAACATACGTGGCGTGATGATGTAATAATAATAATATGACAGAATTTAATCAATACTAACGCGAATAACGAAAGTATTTTTCGTACATTACCACTCGAATCGCTAACAGAGACAGGGTTCGTCGACGCATTGGTAATCAAGCTTGTATTTACGTCCACGTTTAATATGTACACAACAAAGTGTTCTACGTGATCTGCTTGTAGGCACCGCTTTACAGGATGTCAGTCTTTCTACACATGACCGTTCATAAGACTAAAGAGTGGAGCGTGGTTCGCATTGAACGCTAGTGAGAGACAGCATTGAATAAAATATATAGAATGATGGACTTTAATTTAAATGGTAATATAGAATAAAAATATAGAACTTTAATTTAAATGAAAATATAGGTTAAAAATATAGAGTAAAGAACTTAAATTCAATGAAAACAAACAAATGACATTAATATTAAATCATACAAATATTTACAAATTATTTTGAACCTATTTATTTTGCAAAGATTACTTGAGTTTTTATCATAACCCTTCCAAGGATGGAATATAATTCAGTTTAAAAAATTTCTAAAAACTTGAAAATCATGAGATTTTCACAATATATAAATGTACATTTACTGTTTATCATTAATTCCATTAGCTGCGAAAGGAATATACATTAATTATACCACACACTGTATACCGAGTTATTTACTGTGCCCGCTTCTCTATAGTTCTTGTGGCTGTTTTCAAAGAGTTCGCTATAAAAATACAGGAAGGAAACTATTAAAACGTTAAAAAGTTGCATCGCTGTAACGACTGTTACCGCGTTTCTGTGAAAGCTCTCCTTTTAATGAAGCTTTTTTCTTATTTCCCTACCTAATTAAAGAAGTTGAGGCTGAAGAACGGACGAGTGGAATTTATTTTTGCTTCGATCACAAGTCGCCATAAAAAGCTCTCTCGCCTGTGTAATTGTTTAAGAAACTTTTTACACCGCTCGCGTCCAGCTTTGCGAGAATTATCGTTCTGCGTTTTTCATACAGCTTTTCCATCTTTTGCATCTTGCTGAACGAGTTTCACAATTAGTTAGGTATGTGCGCTTGTTATGTACTTTGTTGTGGCTAGTTGCATGTTCGTAGGATTTGCATTAATGGTTTTATTAAATCGCATTTCGTTGTTTCTTTGAATTATTGTCATTTACAGTATTTTCATCACCATTAAAGATGATAATAATGATGACGACAATGATGATATCATCATCGTCATCATAATCATTATCATAATCATTATCATCAGTTAATTACCAACATTAATGTTTTTCATAGGTTCTACTCTGAAATCGTACAATAAAATTTCTACGTAAAATTTATGTCCAAATAAATAATCGTCATTCATAGTAAAAAACTTACCTATAAAGCAGAATTTAATAGTTCTGTATTAACCTTGTTATTCTTCCATTTTGCTAGGTGTAAGTAATTGCAAAATGATGTTGACGCCATTTTTGTGCGCTTTATGCAAACAACGTACTCCTATTTCTTATAGGTGCGATAAAGTCAAGAATGCGAGGATATCGCAATTATTTAACATGAAAAATAAACACGTTTTGTTTAAAAATAATATAATTAAACGGGAATTTTAACGTTTAATCAATAAATTTATGAAGTTGTCTTAATACTGGCTGACGTGCATGTGTGAAGAGAATTATGAATGTAGGAGAAGTGCGTCGGGTTTTGTAAGAATAAAGATGTACTTGGTACGCTCTGCCTACGCCGTCACGGACCCACCGCTACGTAATAATAATAAACTTAAGTACCTATGTGGTAATTTCTTTTTATATTTAGCCTGTCAAATAGGCAGACGGGCCATCTGCTGGTAAGTGGTCATCGTCGCCGATGGACATATACAACACCCGAGGAGTGGCCAATGCTTTGCCTGCTTTGAAGGAGAGCTCTCTTTCCGCTTTTCATGAAGAACCCAATTGTCAATAAGTATATTCAGAGACATACTGTGAATGACTTTTCCTGATCAGCTAATTATTCTAAGTACATGTAATTTTGAAGTGATTATGTACAACTTTATTGTAACTGTCGTTGTCGTACTTGTCGATAATTGCCAAATTTAATATTGTACCTCCAAAGAATTTTTATTAGTATTTCAAGATAATTTTGTTTGAAAACGCAAAAACATTTTGCTCTAAGTGATACGCAATTTAGATCTCGTGTCTGCTTTAAACAGCTGCAGCTTTACTATCTTGGTTAGGTGTAGTTCCATTACATCATAATTACCTTTATGCCCTCAAATATGGCTGAAACTAGCGTTAAGCATTAGTTTATCCAGCTAACACGTGTATCACAAGTAATTAGTACGTTTTGCGTTACATTGTTCGTAAATATTGCCTGAAAACTTTGTTATTTTTGTTTTGCTTTCAATGTACTCTGCGACATGTGGATGTGTATATGTACATAAGTATATACTTCATAATTTAAAAAAATCATTGTTAGTATGTTCTTATTATTATAAATTAAATATTATAAATTAACGAAGCTTCGAGGTCTAAAGTTTGGGTTGCTCTGTTTTTGAATTGATTTATGTGGTCAGGTGTAACGAAAGTTATCTGGCATTAGGTGGTCTCTGCCTAACCCGTAGCAATAATAACAATTAATCATCATCGACCCATTAACATTCCACGGTTGGATTACGGGTCTCCTCTCATATTGAGAGGGTTAAGGCCGTAGTCCGCCACGCTGGCCAAGTGCGGGTTGGGGA
>DWJK01000023.1:0-37632 GCA_018248815.1 Croniades pieria auraria
CGATCGAGAGGTCCTGGGTTCAAATCCCGGGTCGGGTACTATGGGAATTTTCTAATTTAGAATTTCTAGTAGTGACTCAGAGTCTGGATCAGTGCCCAGTGTATGGCAATAGGCTCATCACCTATTCTATGGGACTTAAATGTAACTGGTGAAACATGGGAGTGAACTACACTCCTCTGCCTACCCCTTCAGGGATTACAAGCGTGATGTTACGTTTTTTTTAACAGGGTTAAATTCTGTACACAGAAATTCTTTGTAAAATAATAATTGCCATCTCTTCTGTACGTCATGACATAGACCTCGAAAAATGATTTTTGGAATTTTTGCTTGTTTGTTTTGTCTGTATGCAAATTAGATTTTATATTATGGTGGCTCAAAAATATGGTCTGAAACAGTTCATGTAAAATAACCCACTATTCTATGCCCTCCTTTTGCCTTATCTATATCATCAAGGGTACTACAATTAATTAAAATTGTGATCACTATTATATAATTAAGATAAGTTTTAAGCGAGGAATAAACATACATACATATCTCAGTCCAAGTCCCTTACTAGGTACTTGAGGAATATCTGTCATTGCTAATGTCTGAACTTAACGACATTCTACTAACTGTCCAGCTCTTGGATTCATATAAAGTTAATACTATATTAGACTATACTCTTCGGGAAGGCCTATGCCCAACAGTGGACTAAAATGGGCTGATGATAACTATATTAGAAGCACTAATGTGGAATTAGTACGTAAAATTAACAAAAAGCTACGCCATTTGGCACAGATAATAATATATAAGTACTAGTTATTTTCGACCTAATCTTTATCTTATACGTTTACTCAGATAACAGGTAAGAGCATGCAAAGGGTGCGTACAATTGCTTTGTAGATGATTTGTATGATGAACCACAAAAAAAAACCAAACACTACAAGAACTATTTTTAGAAATTTGGATCACGTAAATATAACACAGCCTGCCTCGTTGGTCGAGTGGTTGCAAAGCGTGACTGCTGATCGAGAAGTACTGGGATCGAATCCCGGGACGAGTACTATTGGATTTTTATAGCTTAAATTTTCTAGAAGTGACTCCAAGTCGGTATCTGTGCCCGGTGTATGGCCATAGCCTCACCACCTGTTCCATTGTGGGACGTAAACGTAACTGATGAAACGTGAGGGTGTACTACACTCCTCGGCTTACCCCTTCGGGGATTACAGGCGTTACGTTATGTTTTATAACAAATCATTGTTTGGCGTAATTATTACTTAAATTGTATCGTGGTTAAGATAAATAATGGAGATTTTTTTGGAACGATTTTCATTATCCCGGGGGAATAAGATGATTTCTCTTATGAAAATAGGAATGAAATATGTACACATTATTTTGGTAAATTAGTCTAACTAAAATATTTTAATCCCAGTAGGTACTTGACTGACACCATACAACAATTTGACTAAATCTTCGTGTCTATCTCCCCGAAAATATTTGATGATAATGAAAAAAGAATATCATAATCAAAAAATCTCTACTATGATCTACTTATCAGTTCATTATCCTAGTATTATACGTGTGTTGCCAGAAAATTGAGATGGAGAAAAAATCGATAAGCTAATAACAAGTATTGTAAGTGATTTAGGGTCATATTCCACATATAATTAGTAATTAATTATAACTGCTGTATTGGTTAACCAAGTCGACGGATAATTTTACAAAAAAAAGTATAAATGACCCACATTGTATATTACGGATAGCTAGCATGATTTCTACGACAATAGTAACAAACATAACGAATACATACATGTTCATAACGAATTTACTGCAAAAAGAATAGAAATAAAATATCACATCACATCATCGACCTATCTCAATCAACTGCTGGACAAAGGCCTTTCCCAATGAGCGTAATCGCGTCCTGCCCTGGGCTTTGCGCATCTAGCTTCTGCCTGTAGTCTTTTCCAGATCCTCGTCCCACTGGGCCAAAGGATGTCCTACACATTTGCCGAGCCGCGCTCTCCACTCCAGAACTCACCTCACTACTTACCTCACTCACCTACTCGGCCGGTTATCTGTTCTTCAGTAGATATGCCCAGCACATTGCCACTTCAGTGGGCTAATCCATTAAGCTATATTGATGACTTCAGTTTCCTGTCAGACAGTATCATTTCTATTCCTCTCCTTCGGAGAGACTCCGACTATAGTTCGCTGAGCAACTTTGAACTGATGGACTCGGTGAACCGTGAGTGTTCATATTTCAGCACCGTACTTAATCGTATATAAAAACAGTTCTACTAACGGCTTTCTTCATTTAGTGTATATTATTGCTTGTTTGAGATTTATAAACTCACCCATTTTTTGACTAATCAGGATACAGCACATCAACAGCAATCAATTAAACCTAACCCTAATATTTGAAAATATCATTTTTTCGCGCTATCTTCCTATGAATATTTATTAGATTACAATGCAATGCAACAACATCGAGTCTATTCAACCTTGCTCCTCAAAAAAAAAAAAAATATATATATCATTGATGTATGATTATAGATCATATTTTCGATTGTGATTTGATTAGTTAATGATAGATATTTTTACGTAATCACTAAATTATTAATCCATACTCAATTGTTTATTTCATCCAACTTAATCTTTGTTCAAAATGTATTAGGACCGACTTGGACCTAAAATTTATAAAAAATTGCCAATTTTCCTGTTTTTACACAAGCCTACTTCTACGAAGTATATGCATAATATAACGAATTCTTTTCTATCTTAGTGTAATAAAGAATTTAGTTCTATTTACATGTTTATTTTAATATGATAACTAACACAGATAACATTAATATAAAGGAATATTGTAATAGGCCTTAAGGCGATAAGTCGCCACAACGTTCACAATTTTAATAGTGCGCGCGAAGTGAATGCAAACTTGAAAACTGAACTAGTGTTGCGACTAATTACATATTGATAATATTGACTACACTAATAGATATATCGACAAATTATACTGAGGCAAATCGGTTATCCCTACATACTATTATAAATCCTTAAAATATTCAAATATAAAGTTTTTTTATAGATAAATAATAAAAGTATTAAGTTGTTTCTATTGCAATAATGAAAAAAATTACAAATAATTAATGTAAGGAAACAAAGTTACCTCAAATGTTTGTAATAACAATGGCGGTTTTCTTTTCTTATGTCAACAGCTATGCAAGCTCTTATTTAACAAGAGCGATAAGAGACTATCGATTATTTTGAGCAGGTATTAGCCAAAGCAAAGCTGTTCCTAATATTTGTAGTCGGTACCAATTTCGCTGCTTTTAGCGAGAGCTTATAACAGCGGACCTCGTATAGGTCAGAAAGTAGTCGGATCACAACGAAAAAACATACGTGATATTCTCCGTTACATATATAATGTTATATAAACACTCACGAAACATTTAGTAAAATGTAAGTAACTAATATTATAAACATTTGCAATCGTTTGGTGTCTTTTAGCTTTTTGAGTCTGACATACAAAACATTAATTAAACTGTATGGTAACACTAATAATCAGACGTCAAACTTTTTCACTGTGTGTATGTGTATTGTCGCGGCTCAAGTACCTACGATGCATAATTTGTGTGAAACAAAATCTTGTTATTTCTTATGAGAAGGGAAACATTATTACGAAATTTGGTTTCCAATGGAGATTTTGATAGAATATCTTAATCTGTACTAAACGCTATATAACTATCATCTCGTATTTCGCGTAGTACCATAAAAATGTCGAAGAATGGCGAGGTGTCGTCAAATCAAGGTAAATGCTCTTTCAAAACATACGTTGGCTTCGAATTAATGTTGTTCTAAAATAGGTGGATCCTTATAAATGTGACATCATTTTTCAGGACCCAGCAGGCCTACTTTACCAAAACCCGATTTAAATTTATTTAGTACTGAAAAACGTAAAGCTTTAGATCTTACGTTTGGCGGTCCGTCAGGTGATGGTCAAGCGTTCATGCCTTTCTGTTCGAACACCGCAAGCCAGAGGACACGAATACCGCCCAGAACGATACGAGATGTATTGCCCGAAAACACCAGGTATGGATTTTAGACAGTACCTATCTTGCTTATCACAATAGTAAATAGTATAATAATTTTTCATATTACTTGATATTTGGAGTTCCAAAAACAAACAACTTTACAGTTGCAAAGTCTAATAACATATTATTCCTTATCAAACAGTACTTTAATTTTCTAGATTCTTATTCTATATCCAAATATGTACTATTAATTATAAAATAGTGAAGTTTTATCTCTAAAGTTGTGCCTAATAACAGTATGTAAACAAAGTATGGTCATAATTAAATATGGTTATAATATTTTAGGGATAGATCTAGGATTTATCCATCAATGCAGTCATCGGGAAAACTTCAGTTGTCAGCAACAGAGATATATGATTTCACTGCAGACGACCTGCAGGATCTTGGTGAGATTGGTCGAGGAGCATTTGGGGCTGTAAATAAAATGGTTCATAGAAAGTAAGTATGCTATTGTCACTGTAGAACGGTACAGATGATGTTTTTTAATATAATGCTTGACAAAAACTTTAAGAACATCAGTGAATCAAATATAAAGTGGAGATATTAAGCAGTTTATATAGTTGTTATCGTCCCCAGTTGTAAAAAGTTAGTATTTTTGTATATAACCTTTGACTTACTGTTAAAAAACCCTGTGTATATGTGTTCACTGTACTGTTTACTGTTCACAAAGCTTTCATGTACAATGCACTGAAATAGAATTTGGAATCAAATATGTAACAAATCTATACCAGTCAGATATTAGACATGATTTTGATTGTAAATATATATGTGTATGCAGTTTTTACTGACTTAACATTTACTTTTTATTTTTGACTGCTTCAATGGTCGGGTGGTTGATAATGCAACTGCTGATCAAGATGTCCTGGGTTTTACCTCTGGTTCGGCCTAAATATTATTGGGTTTTCTCTAACTTGTAATTTCCAGTTGTTACCCAGTAGATTTGTGGCTGATGTATGGCAATAGACTCACCCCCTATTCTCTGTGTGTGATCATATAAGTTGTGAACCATGAGAGTATTCTATATATACTTCTCTGCCTATCCTTTAGGAATAATACAGGTGTAATGTTATGTTATGCTTTTTAATCGTATTTTAAAAGCAACTTGTTATTTGTTGAAGAACAAGCAGAGTGATGGCAGTAAAGCGAATCCGTTCCACTGTGGATGAGAAAGAGCAGAAGCAGTTGCTTATGGATCTTGAAGTTGTTATGAAAAGCAATGATTGTCCATATATTGTACAGTTTTATGGAGCACTATTCAAAGAAGTATGTATGAAGCAATATTTTCTCTATATTCTTTGAAATCATACATTTCAGGCTCGTAGAAGAAAATCTATTCTCATATGTAGAAACAATTGTTAAGAATACCATAAAATATATCTAACTACTGTTATAAGTGTGAAATGTGTGTGTATGTTTTGTCACTATTTCACATTGAAATTCCTGGTCAGATTTGAATGATATTTAGTATATTCATAGATTATGACTTGGAATAACACATAAGGTGTTATTAGTAAAAAATGTGTTCAAGGATATTGCCGCCTAATCAATACATCACTCTATAATCTCTTTTTATATAAGGTAATTCTAAACAATTGTATTTTTAAAGAAGAATTACAAAATTTTAAATTATCCAAAGCTAAGAAGAAAAACACTTCTAGTAGCTATATATTGTACATTTTGTTTAATTTTTTGTTTTGCTTTTAGGGCGATTGTTGGATCTGCATGGAGTTAATGGATACCTCTCTAGATAAATTTTACAAATTCATATGTGAAAGAATGCAAACACGAATACCTGAAAATATCATAGCTAAAATAACTCTTGCTACAGTTAAAGCTTTAAATTATTTAAAAGAAAAATTAAAAATAATTCATAGGTAAGAATCCACCTTTTTTGTACTGTTCCTGGATTTATCCAACTGTAGGTAAATTCTGGCAGTAATATGAATTTAGTAAAAACTATCAGTTCTGTGACAGATGTGACCAGCCCACTGCTTCTTCAGCCTAGTAATCCTTTGGGCTATGTTGATAACTTTGGTTCTGTGATTTAATTCAAAATTTTTCTATACCCAATAAATATAAAATATAAATCATATTCACACAAACTACAACTTTTTTGGCATGAAGTGCGATTGACAGAGAAAGAAATGTCTAGGGATAACCTCCAAGCAGTGTTGATGCTTACAATAAAACCATTACAATGCAACTTTGATAGAAACTGACACTGAGACAATAGTTTTGGAAAGTTACAACTAATATTCCAAGCTGTATATACAGTACCATCCTACCATATTCTCAACCGACCCATTGAGAGCCTGAAAAATGCAAATGTACTAAACAAAACTCATTAATGATCACCCTGTACTATACATAATTACTGGCAATAATTATTGCACTCCAATGTCATTCAGAAACATCTTTACACTTATCTTGAGTGTAATGACTAGAAGTGCTCATATTTTATAACATGTAGGAAAAACTGTTAAAGGAATACTTAGTATGATATTTATTACTTTTTATTCAAATAAATGTCTCTCTTTACAGAGATGTGAAGCCGTCAAACATTTTACTAGACAGAAGGGGGAATATAAAGCTCTGTGATTTTGGTATATCGGGTAAGCTTGTTGACTCAATAGCAAGAACACGTGATGCAGGATGTCGACCATACATGGCAGTAAGTTTATATATTTAAATATGTATAAACATATGAGAATAGAGAACCGTAATATGTACAAATAAATACATATATAAAGACAAAACATCACTGCACATCTAGACACATGGCTGGTTACCATCCTTATCTGGTTGATATCCCTATTGCCAGAATGAAATGGTTCTGTTCCCATTCAGACAACCAAGTAGTGGAGCACCCTTTCAAGTGTCTGTGTTCCTGGAAATATTAGTCGAAAAGTTTTCAAAACAATGGTGAATAGGCCCTTTTAGGCATGCACATTCCATCGTAGGACCCATCTGTGTATTCTATCAGACGTGATCGCGGCCAAACGCTAGCCTATAATAATAAAATAAAAAAATTCATGATTTAGTGTACATGTGCTTAAAATGATTGTATCATGTAGTCTTTTCTTGGCTTGTTGTATTAAATATTTAGCAGTGAATTACCATATTAATTAAAAACTAGTGTTCTAGTCTACAATTCAATTGACTACAAAAATATTGAACAATACTCATTACTAAACACTTTATACCACCAGCCGGAGCGAATTGATCCTGGACGTGCCAGAGGATATGATGTGAGGTCAGATGTGTGGTCTCTTGGCATCACATTGATGGAGGTTGCAACAGGAGCATTTCCATACCCTCGATGGGGTTCTGTTTTTGAACAATTGCAGCAAGTAGTTCAAGGTGACCCACCGCGACTTACTAACAAAAACAACATATTCACAAACAACTTTGTAAACTTTGTTAATACTTGGTAAGTATGCATTTAATTACAAATAATTGTTTTACTGTTGTTGGATTGAAGTTTTTTAAAGACAGCTTGCGGTAGTTTTTGAGTAATAGAAATCGTCATGTAAGGAGAAAGCATTACTTAGGACTTTCTGTCCTATTCGACTGTATGCAAGTATGTGTGTGTGAGTATAAAATAGATATCCATGGTGTGCTACTAGCTATAATACAACCCCAGTAATAAACACATAACAAGTTTTTTAATATGTCCACACATTTGTTTTAAATGATTTGATAATTATAAATTTTACTCAATATTTCTCAATTAATTTATTAAGATTATTTAAAATCAACATTTTACTGTGAGATAACTAGAAATCCAATATATGAAGTACATAATTTTTTTATTAACAAATTGAAATTACACATAGGACACAGTTTAACTTGGGAAATTTGAAAAATCATGAGATTTTCTTCATGAGGAAACATATAATTTGAATTACATTCAGAGTTGAAGAACTAACCTTGTGAAATTCGATTTTGAGGGATTTTACAACTGTACACGTATTTTTTATCGTTATATTGCTTTTTATTTTGAACAGAATTATTCCAAAATTTTTGAAAATGGTATAAAATATGTTAATTTTTTAAACTGTGTCAATAATCTTGCTATTCTTTTTTTATGCGGATTCTTGAACCATACGGTGCTACCTGTAGGCGGCCAAGGTATTTGGCCTTGCTTAGGTAGACTACGCTATATTATTATCAGTGATGTCTGAGTGTGGACTAAATTTTAAAAAAATTAATTGAAAATATGTTATTGAAGAAAAACATGCCTGCATTCCTAATGTTTGTTACAGTCTAATCAAAGAAGAAACACAGAGACCGAAGTACAACAGGCTTTTAGAACACCCTTTCATAAAAGGTATAGATCAAAGTAGAGCAGATGTAGCTGCACATGTATGTGAAGTACTCGATGCCATGGAGAGGAATGGAGTCAGCCCATTTACCACAGACCAGCCTGCTCAGGCTTGGGTTGATTAACTGTTACGTCTGGTAGCACTTTGTAGAATTATTTCAAGTCACAAGTCTTATTTGATATTATGCACTTGGACTGTTGTATTTATTATAAATTTATTTGTTTTAATAAAACAATTGAACGCTCATTTACACATCTTGACTATAAAACATCATAATGTTTACATCTGTATCTTGAAACAAGGTAGAAGATGAGTTCAAATTTCACATGTATTGTAAACTGTTTGACATGTAGTTTAAAATGTTAGAAAAAGTAGTTAAATCATTTATGAGAAGTCTGTTCAAATTTCATGATTCCGTAATATGTACACTAAGCTTTCTAGTCTGGGTCTCCAGTACAATGTAAAAATATGTTGCAATAGAATCAATACACAATTACACAAATGTTTTTATAATATTCATTTGAAATTAATGTCTGTTCTAAAAGATCTGTGATTAAATTCTAATTGAAAAATACTTTTATTTTTTTAATTGTTTGATACAGATATTACTGTACAGTGTATTAATATGAAAATAAATGAGATGGTATGAACATTTATCTCATGTATATTTACTTGTCTCATTCAGGATACATCCAGCTAGTCTGGATTGTCCCATTTGGTGTTATAATTAAAATTCACTCAGTGATATTGTAAGTAAAAACCTGTAATTTATTTTATTATATGTCAAAGTGAATGAATACTATACATCAAAGCGAAAAAATACTATATGTCAAAGTGAATGAATACTGTATGTCAAAGTGAATGAATATTATATGTCAAAGTATAAATAATTACAAGAACACTGTAACTTGCATACAATTCACCACCCCAATAGAAAGCACATTATAATTTTCCACCACATAAGAAGCCTCTACCAGATGAACTTTACATTAGGCTTTTTGCAGAACATCATATTGTCATGGAAATTTCCAGCAAAATTAATTGAAATTCACATAAATACTCATCTTCATAATTTGCACTAATGACATTCAATTACGTAAGTCATTACCACGAAATAAAACTAATAAAGAATTCATTACAAAGTTTATTCCTAATGAAACTAGAAACTTATCTTTGCTCTTTCGATAGTAATCTAAGAAAGCTGCATGAAAAATGGTATACCACTTATGTGGCATATTTAAATACACATGAATACTTGTAAAATACAGGTAGATATGAAAAGACCAGAATATGTATTAACCGTGTTACTTTATGTGTATAGTTGAAATGGAATGAGAGTTATTCTGTTATGTTAAATATCTTGAAATTTTGGCCATTATCCAAACTTCACATTTGCTTGTTTGCTGTGTCTTTAGTTAAATTAAAATAACTTTCAAATCATATGTATAGATGTAATTTTGTAATAAAATTGTATATACAGACAGATAATAATTATGGATAAGTAAAATAGCAACCATTTTTGTATGGCAGCCGTTAACACAAGGAAATAAAACAAATGGTTGATTTTCAGTGTATTTTAATAGATTTCCATTTATTAATAATTGGGTTCACAACAATTGTAATAAAGGAATAGAATAGTTGAATACATTTAGTACTTTTTTTATTTTTGCAAAAATTCATATCATGTGCATTTCATAAAACAACAACCTTTTATCATAATTTTCTTTTGTTTGCTATGCAAGAAGTGCATTTGTATACAATTTATACAGCAGCTGTATCCAATGCTGAATAGGATTGATGAAAACCCTAGACTTTTTTTATTGGAACACCTGACTCTAATAAATATAATAACATATACACATATCTCTATTGCCACTTGTCATATACAAAACATAATAAGTTCAGATACTTTGGCCTGTAAATAGGTGTAGTGTTTGCAATTATAGGCTCACCACATATTCCATGGGACTTAAACTCTTATAATATGACACTGTTTAAAGTCTGACACATGACTCTTTAAAAAATTGTGTTTAATGATTGACACACTTTGATGGTAAAGGAAAATATTGTAAAGAAACTGCATGCTTAAGATGCTTTAAAATTGTTTACAATGTGTGCGAGGACTGCAAACCTGCAAGTGGCAAGTAGTGCACGCCCCACCTTAAACCTCCTCATTCTGAAGGGAAATTCACATCAACTACATTAATTAATTGCCCAAGTTAAGATTCCAACTAGTTACATTAGGAAGTTAAACAATTCATTCTCATAAGGGGGGTAGTTTTACTATCCCTCTTCCAGTTTCAAGTCACCGTCATAAAGGGCAATAGAATCCAAAAGCAGATGACAATTGGAAAACTGACAAATCTCTAAAGTTATTCTAATACTTCACCCATTTTTTTTGAATTAAGGACATTGCCAAATCTAACGAACAATTTATATTTAGTGCCATCTGTCAGTTCTGGAGTAAGGTATATCAAATCTGTTTTCTTTGATTTCTTGTCAAGTAATGGTATCCATTGCTGTGCATCAATTATTCTGTCTTTGCGTTTTCCCCAGAAATCTACTGAGGATATCTTTATGAGCTTGTTATCTTCACTAATGTACAAAAATCCTATAATATTCCTAAATGGCATAGTTGCTAGTGTTATTACTGCAGCTCCGGTCAATCCTAAAAAAAAATTGCGCAATTCAATGTAATACTTATATAACTATGAGGGATATGTGAATATTGACTAATTGCAAAAACAAAATGTAACAGAAGTAATTAAAAGTAGAAAGTTCAAACACAACCTAAAAAGTTCTACTTACCTACATATGATGCAGTAAGAAAACTGTACTCAGGGATAATATTTGCTAACTCCATAGCACCGCAGCTGGGTAAAAGTAAACATGTTCCAAGTATTTGATACACTTTGAGCCGGTTCAACAAGGCAATATACTTGATGGTAGGAAATTTAAAAACAGTTTCAAAGTGGCTTGAACTGCAATATTTCTTTATATTCAATATAGGCAAATATCTAAGAACCGGCTCGCGGATCCTTAAACATAACATTGTGATATCAATCGAAAGTTTTTAAATATCACTAGGCGAGGCAGCAATACTGAGAAATTTCACAATGTGAAAAACTGAGCGTAGTAACATGTAGGTACTCTTAGTTATAAATAAAAATAGAAAATGTGTAACTGAGTCTAATAAGCAAAAATATAGTGTGACATCTATGACATTTAACAATCGTAAACTTTCTGACCGCTGAGAACATAATCGCGTTTGGTTATGTAAAGCGGCAGATTGCATATATAGATTTTAGGTACAGCAGATCGTAACAAAATCGTGCGAACTGTAAATAGCTAAGAGGGGATAAAAATAAAAAAAATCAGAAAATACGTTGGAGTGCGAAATAATTTATCACATATTTACCATACATATTATTATTCTTTTATTAATTTTTTTGTTGTCGTTATATGCGATTCAAAATATTAATTTTAATGGTAAATATAGTAAATACAAATGATAACAGCATTTATTTCATGTAATCGGATAATATGTAAAGACTTCGTAACGTTCCAAAATAATTTAAAAAAAGTATTAAATATCGTCGCGTCGTGGAGGTTCGTATCACAGCCGTTCCTATGTTAATGAGGCTAAATACATAGAATCCACCGTCGTTCTTTTTCAAATGAAAAGGTAATGTTGACAGAGATTCGGCAAACGTCAATGCCATGCGTGGAGCTTTATGTTTTGGTTATTTAAGCAAAAATTAAAATTAAGTACCATATATTGTATGTGTTCGTTTTGATAATACACAATAACAAAATGTCTACTTCGCTTAAGGAGGTGTAAGTATTGTTTGTTATCTGTTAAGTTGTTTACAATATAAAGTTAAAGACCACTGAAATATCTTGTAAAATATTTTTATGCTATAAATGAATCAATACATCACATATTATATTAATATGTTATATAGTAGGGTATTATGTATCTGGAATCTTATTGTGGCAATTATTATTTTGATCCATTTCTACAACTATTTATATTTATGTAAAAATTGCATACAGTTCTGAATATAGTCATTTTCAATTTAGTTGATGAATTGATATTTGCTTTTACAGGGTGGTAAAGAGAATTGTAACCAACCAGAAAATATAAATTGTATTAACATGACATCACGTTTTTTTATATTTATATGGATTTCGAAAATTGTGGCTATTCCCAGAATTACATGAATAATGCCTGCCTCTTTGGCTGAGTGGTTTGCAAGCGCGACTGCCGGTTGGTAGGTCCTGGGTTCAAATCCCGGGTCAGGTACTATGGAATGTTTCTCATTTATAATTTCTAATAATGAGTCGGAGTCTAGATCTGTGCCTGGTGTATGGCAATAGGCTCACCACCTATTTCTATAATTTGCGACTAAATGTAACTGGTGAAACCTGAGAGTTTACTACACTCCTCTGGCCTACCCCTTCGGAATACAGGTGTGATGTTAAGTTTTTTACATGAATAGTATATCTTGTTATTTCACACTATATTATTAATTGTTTTATTGTAAGACATTCATCAAAACTTGTGTACAAATACCTGTATTTATTTTACGTTATTTTTGTAATCTATAAATTAAAACATGAGAAAACAAGCAAAAACATAAATAAAGCATCATGTTCATAAAACATACATTCCAATTTAGGAAGTCAGATTAAAAAATTAGTGTCACAGTCGTGGAGAACATTATTTTAAAAATATAGCCTACTAAAGCTGATTTAAAAGATATATTGTTAATAATGATATCATTATTACTAATATTATTCTTGAAATCATTTCCCTCTTTCTACTTCATATCGTTTAATGCTGTAACTTATCTACTAACTCTAATCACTGAGAACTAAGGTTTGAGAATGGTGGCACAGCATAAAGAGATGATTAATAAGTAAGAAGATGCAGATGTTGTTTAATATCTTGTATAAACATAACTAATAAATTACTTGGGGCTCAGTAATCAATAAAATTACAAATTTTCTTTAACAAACAGTTTAATTGAAACGTAACATGCAGCTAAAGTACTAAAAGCTAAAAAAATAGGTAGGTATTGGTTATCACACCATACTTCTCATGAATCTAGGGCATTGATATGATTAAAATAAAATCCTGGATCACATCAAGTTTTTATTATTTACAGTCAAATGCTTGTATGCTTTAGATGCATACGATTTATAATAATATGGGATATAAATAATTGTATTGTTATCACAACTACAGATTTGTGTCAAATTTTAGGCCAATCAGTTAACAGGAAAGGAGCAAAATCTCAAGTACTAGATTTCATCCACAAAACTCAAACTAATTAAAAATTTGCTAAAGATCACGTATATAACAGGGGAGCTCGCGACTGATTGAGTACTCTTCAACTGCCCTAGTTGTGATCAAGGTTTAAAACTTGAAAACATAAGCATCAAGTGCCTAAATGGTCTTGATTTATCTACAATGACAAGTCCCATAGATAAAATGTTGCAAATAAGTGGTCATTTAGTATCTCTTTACATATTCATTCTGGAATTAAATTCTGCAAAGTTACTTAACTATATTCATTTATTTATGTTACACAGACCTAATAACGTACAATGTATGTGATATTTCATCAAAATTTATACAACTGTTGCAAAAATTATTGTAAAATACATGGTATACATGGTATACATATATATTCTAAAACAGTGGACACTCAGTGTTTATCTAAATTACAATATGATAGTTACAACCAAACGTAAACATAAAATCTAAAGTGGTCTTGTGCACATTCCACTAAATGTGACATGTCTTGTCAAATTCATGTTAGTAAAGTTTTTAGTATAACTTTCATATAACATGTTTGAGATGTCTAAACTTATATGTAAGATGATATATAATCTTAATTTTTAAAACTGGTACAGTAAAATATTTTGTAAATGAGCCACTACAACTCTTAAGATTTTGCAGTCCTATACAACATTAGTTGTATTATTGTCAAACAAAGGTAACTAACTTCATATATACATATGTATAAGCAGTTTGTACGATCTCATACATCAATTGACACTAACTATAAATTTTTCACTTGTCGTAGATGAAGTTCACCATACAATCACTTTAACTGTTGATTTTAATTGTACTACCACTACTACTTAATAAAAAATAGTGTCATTGTTTGGTTGCAGATATGAAAAAACAGCAGAATTCGAAGCATATTACACAGGTGGGGAGATTGAATGGACTGCAGATGGTGGGCATTTTTTTTGTCAATGCAATGATGTCATTAAAGTTATAGATATTAATACATTTTGTTGTAATCTGACGATTGGGGAAAGTTCAGAAGATAAAGATGAAACTGATCAAATCTATACATTTAAGCTATCACACAATAATAAAATGGTTGTTACTGCACATAAAAGTGGACTAATAAAATTATGGGACGCTGACAAAGGAGAACAATTGAAAACATGGAGATCTGGCCACAAAGGAGCAGTAGGAAAATTAACATTTGATGCTGATGATGCAAATATTGCATCAGGAGGTACTGATGGTAATATCAGGTTATGGGATTTAACACATTATACCTGTACAAGTAGTTTGCGTGGAGCAATTGGTGTTTTTACTATTTTGAAATATCATTTTGATCCCTCAAAAGAATTAATTTTTGGTGCAGCAGATGATACTAAGATAAGATCGTGGAACGCGAAAACGGGAAAAGAATTATTGTTATATGCGGGACATTTTAGTAAAGTTACTTCTTTACTATTTACTCCAAATGGAGAGCATATGATAAGCTCAGGTAGGGACAGAGTAGTGATACTGTGGAAAATTAACGATTCTAAAGCATTACGTGTTTTGCCTGTATATGAAAGCATTGAAAGTTTGTTTCTTCTGCCACCCTCATTTAACATACCAAATTTCAAAAAGAAAATAGAAACTGAAGGAACTTACGTAGCTTGTGCTGGTGAAAAAGGAGTTGTAAAAGTTTGGAATATACAATCAAGTCGTTTAATGTACGAGCAAAGTAACAGTTTGGTTTCTCCTGCCTCAGAAGAAGGTGGTTTATCTATAACACATTTATTGTTTAATGAAGCTAGGAACTTATTGTCTGTTGTTACTGTTGACCATAATGTAATTATTCACGATTTGGAGACTTTTAAAAGCATTAAGCAAATGATCGGATTCACAGATGAAGTATTAGATATTATATTCCTTGGAAAAGATGAAACTCGTATTGTTGTAGCAACAAACAGTCGTGATATTAAATGTTATGAGATAGAGAACATGAACTGTAGACTTTTAAAGGGACATACTGATATAGTTTTGGCTCTGGCCGTGTTCCCTACAAAGCCAGAAATGTTCGTGTCGTCAAGCAAGGACAATACTGTACGCGTTTGGGTACAAGAAAGTGAAAATAAAATAATTTGTGTTGGAATTGGAGCCAGACATACAGGTTCAGTCGGGTCTATTTTTACCTCTCAGACTTCGGCGAACTTTTTTACGTCTGTTAGTCAGGATAGCTGTTTAAAACTTTGGACTGTTCCCGCCGATATTCATGCCGATCAAAAAATTAAATCCAGCCACACCGAACTAGCACATAATATGGATATAAATTGTGTAGCGGTATCACCAAATGATAAAATAATTGCTACAGGCTCCCAAGATAAAACGGCCAAACTTTGGTCTGACGATTTAGCATTGTTGGGTGTCTTAAAAGGACACAGACGAGGAATATGGTGTGTGAGATTTTCACCTGTAGATCAAGTAGTACTGACATCTTCAGCTGATTCCAGTATGAAATTATGGTCAATAGCCGATTTGAGCTGTTTGAAAACTTTTGAGGGTCACGAAAGCTCTGTTTTGAAAATGGAATTTTTATCAAAAGGTCAGCAAATAATATCAAGCGGGGCCGATGGTTTCTTGAAACTTTGGAATATTAAGTCATCCGAATGTAAAATGACTTTAGACAATCACGATGGGAAAGTATGGTCTTTGGCTGTAAATAAAAATGAGTCCGTCATATTTACAGGAGGTTCTGATTCTAAATTGGTAGCACTCAAAGATGTTTCTGTAGAACGAAGAGAAAAAATGGCTAAAGACAAAGAACAACAAATTTTACAGGAACAAGAATTAATGAATTTATTACACGATAAAAAATTTATCAGAGCTTTAAAATTGGCATTACGAATGGAAAGACCTCTGCACGTTTTAAAAATAATAAACGAGGTATTGAAATGTGGCGGTAATAATCTCTCAGAAACAATTAAAGAAATAAATCACACACAAAAAGAGACGCTGCTAAAATTTGCCGTGGAATGGAACACAAACAACAAAACATGTCACGCAGCACAATTTGTATTAAATGTGCTGCTTCCCGATATTATAAACGGTTCTTTGAAGATTTCATCATTAAATAATTTCATAGAAAGCGCACTACCGTACACAGAGAGACATTTTGAAAGATTAACAAATTTATTGCAAGATTTAAATTTTATAACATATTCTGTAAATTGCATGCAGCCTCATGCCGTTAAAAATGTATAGCGAGCCTTAATATACAATATATGTAGATTTGAACAGTACTTTGTTTGGTCTTATATCTTCTCGATACCTTTGTAATGGGATTATTAAGCAAAGATTATAGACTTAAGAAATCTCTATACCACGTAAGTTCTGACGCACGCAGAGCCGAGTTTTTATCGAGCCAACTTGCGAAATGTTAATTTGTTCGTCCTGTATTTAAAAGCTCGGTTAGTTTACAGAAAACCGACGCGAGCGCAGGCTTTATCTTTGGTGAACGGAAAACAATTTTCTCAGTGAATGCAGTAGCAGAGACCCATTCAAGCCAAGCGGTCGGCCCGCTTTTTGCGATCGTCGGATCTGCGTTGTGATTATAATTGTTTAATCATGATTTTAAAAACATTATTCGTGTGTTTAGTAACATTGTTAATTCAAAAGTGTGTGCACGGACAGAAAACACCGTAAGTGGAAATTTGCATTACGTCTACTTAAAATTTCATTTAAATTGTTATTACTAGTAGTTGTATTAATTTTTACCACTCAATTGAATAAATAGTAGGTACTCCATTTATATTACGGTTTTTCCATCAATCGGTTCGATAGATACAATTTACAAGACGACAAATTTCTCGTAAATATTTTTTAAACAATGTTTATTATTCCAATAACGTTGAAATTAAAGAACCCTCATATTTTTACGTCGCGAAAGAATTTTATGGTTACATATCAAAAATAACGAACGTTGGTTATGTGTAACATTACAGTTAGTCTTAAAGTGGAACAATAGGCTGTAAAGGTGGGCTAATGTGTGGCTGATCGATTGGAGGTTTCGATTAAACGCGTTACACATGCTTAATATTATTAGTCAACAAAAAAAAATATCTGAGTGTATAAAATAATTCAAAGAATATTGTAGTTTTTATTGTATTATTGCTACTAAAAATACGATAAAAAGCCTAAAAATAGAAGATGATTACGCCTCCCTGGTAGCTAAGAAATGTTTCAAGTTCAATACTTTGAAATCTGAGTTCTTACTCAATGGCGTAACTAAATTCTTATTTGTCATAATTAGAGCGAATTAGGTATAGAACTAGTTAGTTTACCTATTTTCTATATTCACTTTTTTTCCCATAGTGTCATATTAACAAAACCACAAAATGTATGTTTACAAAAATTTTTTTTTTAAATTTTATCTAATTACGTATATGGTTGAGGAATATATGTTTATATATTAATTCAGCCATATCTCTTAATGGACAATATAAAGGTAACTGTAAACACTAGAAGACTAGTTTTTCCAATGATTAATTAACCTGGTCTTGTTTAAGAGCTCAACATGTATTTAGTTCGACGTATATAAAGAGACGATTTTTAACACATTCGGCGATGTGTTTATTAAGACTGTACGGTTAAAACAGTTGCCTCAGCCAAAATTGCATTAACTGTTACGATATGTAAGTAAAGTAAGAAAAAGTAGGTTTTCTGTTAAAATAATTAAATCTAATTAAATGTTCCACGTTATCGATAAGATCTCGGGCAAATGAAAGAGATTACGAGACGTAGGTAATTATATATTTCTAAACATATTTGAATGCAACTTTACAAATTATACTACATCAGCAGTCGGCTGTCAGAAACATGTTATATTTTTAACTATATATCAAGAATTTAACAATATTATATTCCAACGAATATTATAAAAAGTATTAAAATTTGACAGCGAATAACGTAGGCAGAAACAAGGTGTAATAACTCGTAAGCCGTAAGAATGTAATTTGCGTTCAAAATAGTAAGAAACGTTTTCAAAAAAAAGAAATTATATGACATTCCCTAATATATTTTTATATTTCTACTATTTGTTTACAGAACTTATAAAATGCCCACATAGATTCATATCTTACATTTATTCCTATTTTAAGACTACAGGGCTTTCCTAATTCATTCTCACATGACTTATACAAGACATTTTACAAAAACTTACTTTCTGTATGCAGATAATGCGTTTATAAAAATATAATTCATTAATAATTCCTGATCAACACAGTAAATACAGTGCACGAAAATCGAAGTAGTGTGATGCGACCTTCGCAAGTGGTTGCCGTTTTTGCGATGTATTTTGTTTCGCCTCGCTATAGGAAAAGTGCATGCTTTGTGTCGTATCCAGCCTTATTGATCATCTAATGCAATAATAATTATTCAGTCACGAGAATTGCTACACTAATTAACATATTGATAATGAGGTGTCATTCTGAAATTATATATCAATATTAGGCGTAACAATTGCGACCAATGTCGTCATCAAGCACGTTAGATCTTTATTTTATATATGAGATATTCAAAATAAACCACGTTTTGTGTTAAATTTACATTTTTGTAATAACCTACCCGCGCGTGTGGAAGATGGATAAATGTCATTCAAAAGTCTTGTCAGAATTAAAATTTAACATTCCTCAGACATGATCTATGGATTAATTTCTCCTTGAGTTTAACAGATTATCTTTTGTTAGTTAAGCTGTTAATGACTGCGAGCTACATAGCCTCATAATAAACTCGATGAAGCATATGATAAACAGTTCTCTGTCCGGTGAACTTTTGTTACAGAGTTTAAATAGGACATATTTTACACGCGGTTTTGAGTTTTGAAATAGTTTTTAATAAAGTACCAGCCTCTGAAACCTTTCACATGAAAATAGCAACGTGGAATCTGCATTAGGGTGCATTTATCTTGTTTCTGTGCAAGTGTTGCAATGTGTAAAGTTACCTGGCCGCATACAATTTCATATATTTTTATACTACAATTCCGCAAAATCATTAAAATATTTTGATACGATCTATTGCGTGTTCAAAAACATTTGATGCGCAAAATTTCTTTCTAACCTTTTTATGGATATTTCATGTAGGTATATGTTTTGTATTAATGTATTTATATGTACTTTACCCCTTAATGCTTTTTTCTACATCTACATGACAAATGTTTCGAGTAAACTGTGTAATGCAGTCCATCATTTTTGTTCCTATGTGTCCACTATTCTCTAAAGAAAACTACGTTCAACAAATCATGTATTTTTTTTTGTTGATTTCATTCTAGAGTGTGGAAGTGCAACATTTATTGTTTATTGCTATTTTTATTACCTGAAGTTTTCTAATTTACATGTCCCCTTGTAGGTAATTAATTATTCTAAAATACATTTCATAAGGCGGCTTATGCCAAATTATGTAGGTGTTATATATTTTTCAACTTTTTCTCTTTATGTTAAATGTTATATGATTGCTGTCACTTGGTATATCACTAATGATTATAATTATAATGGATATAATTTTTAATAATGCTTAATTAATTATCAGCGCCAGCCCTGATAGAGCAAGAGAGGCGGTCAGTCACGGCGGCGGAAGGGCAGTTTCAGTTTTCAGCTTCCACAAAACCGTTCACAACAAATTTCAGAATCAAACCCGCATAAAGCGCCAGTACATTTAAGTCTGGCAAGGTTGCCAAAATTTGCATTAACTATTAGTTAAATTACTAGTCAACTCTTAGTTACTAATATTGGTAGTGGACTCTGTATTTGTTAATTTCTTATAATAGACGTTTGGGTATTTCTGTACAACTTCGTTAGGTATGTAATGCCTAACACATGAAAATCATAAGATATTGATGTAGGAGGTACGGAATATAACGATGTATGAGTACTAACTAAATTGCATTTTGGCAGCGATATTCTAATTATTTTCAATGTTTCTGTAGGTTTCTTATTACTAAATCTACGAATAGTTCTAGAAGATAATTTTTACTATTAAATGTTTTGTGAGTATTTATACACATGATTAAATACGTAGGTATCGGCTTAACTCACGTACGTTTTTCGGGATGGCCCGACTAGTTTCGGACCTATACGAGATCCTTCCTCATTTTTATTTCACTTTCAGAGACTTACGTCTTTATTTAAGTCTTTAAATCGTATGCAGTGAGTCAGCCGACAACAGGCAAAGGCTGTGTACTGAGATATAGTTCTCAATCTCAAAATGATAAGGAGATGAATAATACATAGTAGCAATAAACAAAAACTCTTATGCTTTTAATCCGCGGTTAGTCTGTTGTTTAAATTATGAATTTAGGAGAGACATGTGGACCTACCGTTTTGTGTCCACAGCACCATATAGCTATAATTTGGAATGAGACCTGAAATATGTGTCGCATTATTCACTTACATAACAGTTTAACAAGTTATTTTGAGCCGATTAAAATTATCGTTGACGTTAAAGTTGACTGCCTCGTTGGTCGAGTGGTCGAAAGCGCAACTGCTGAACTAGTCCTGGGTTCAAATTCCGGGTCGGATACTGTGGGAATTTTCTAATTTAGAATTTTTAGTAATGACTCAGAGTCTGGATCAGTGCCCGGTGCATGGCAATAGGCTCACCACCTATTCCATGAGACTTAAGCGTAACTGGTGAAACGTGAGAGTGTACTACACTCCTCTGCCTACCCCTTCGGGAATTTCAGGCGTGATGTTACTTTTTTTTAAATTATCACAATATCCCAAGCAATAAAATTGAAGAAGCAATTATTAGAGGCTTCTAATGTTATTTGAAAACCCTAACACATTTTATTGTATTGTATTTTATTTATACTCATATATTGTATTGTATTGTATTTTATTTATACTCATATTACAACTAACTAAAGCTTCCTCATTTATTTCTCATAATTTTTTTGGTCCCAGCTTTTACTAGAAATAGAGGTAACGCAATGATTCCTTTAATATTACAGCTTATACTGTAAGTTCTTTACAATCCTGTGAAAGCAAATATAGGATTCTACTGATTGTTACGGATGCAGGGAAAGAGAGTTAAGTGGTCCGTTGAGTAGTGACACTACAGCAACTACACAGCACTGCGCTTCATTGTTTAACCTTTAATGATGTTCAAAATACACGTGAATATGATCTTACATCGGTCACAAATACGCTTTATTTAAGAGAATACTTATAACAGTAGAGACATTAGCACACAGGTTTAGATATTCATCGAACGTATTCCAGAAAGGTCAATTGTAGTTAACGAAGCAAGCATTACTATTCACGGTACTTATTCGTGCAATAAAAAGTTGCAAGATTTGTGACTGCGCTGACACGGTCCATTAAGCTATGTGACCGCCTGTAGAAGAGCATTACCTTCTAATTCCGTGTTATCGACAAAAATTTTCAAATATAAATCTTTTATTCAATGATCTGATAGTGTTTCGAGGCGAATGTAACAATACATTGTATTTTACAAATATTTTATTCATAATACACTTTAAAAATGGTTTATGTACCTGTCCAAAAATATCATCTAAGTAACACAAGAGGGTTTGAAAACACTTACTATTTCCATGATTTAAAAGGGAAGGCCAATCCCTTTAATTCTCGACTAATTGTTATGCTTGTCTGATAGTTTTTTTTCGTGTTTTTGCCTTCGATCACCGGTACAGCAGACCTACAGTGTCAAGGATTGACTGATTCATTATAGAATAGTCATGTTTAACTTGTACCCAGTTTCAAGTATAAATAATCACGAAGACATATCACATAATTGATATAATGTCTTCATAAAACGGAAATAATTACTGTCTAATGAAACGTTTCACCTCAGCTAATGCGGTGTAATGCTGTTCAAAGTGGTAACCTTTCATTGTAAGTAATTTAACTGCTTCATTGATCTCACTAACCCATGCATATTTACATATATTTTCCTGAATGATTCTCACTACCTAATTTTTTTTTATATAATATATAAATTTGCCATCGGATTAAGAAATTTTCATTATCCATTTTCATATTAAGACACTTTTACAGTAAATGGAGTACGTACTTAATTATCTCTATTTCACTAATGAATAGGTATAGTACTTATTCATGATGGCGACATTCATAATTTTTCAGTTTTGTTTTTCTGTTATAAATAATCTAGGTTATTTACGTTCATTGTTAGATAATTTACATTCAAACGCAAGTGCGTCGTACTGATCGTTTAGTTCTCGGTCGTTTTACATTCGTTCATAAATAAATTAAACGTTGATACACGAATAATTGAAAGTAATCATTAGATCGCTAGTCCGTAATGGTTCGGAATGATCGAAAGAGCCACGATCACATTGGCATTTGGATCAGTCCTTAGACTGGTCACATGACTGTACAGCGGGCTGCTTGCGGGCAGGGTCAAGGTGAACCGAACATCGCCGCTTGCAAATACTTATCTGCAATTACTATTTTGAACGCCTATTGCTCGGTGGCATCGGCGTTCGGAAAATTATATTTAGTAGGTTTCTCATTAAACTGGAATATACGGATCTACTTACTTATTAAACCCCAACTGATACTGTTTGTGTTGTACTGAGAAGGAAACAAAAAATATTGAAGACAATTATACTTTTCTAATCTTAAAAATTGCTAGAAGTTGTAGTTTCTTATAACGTTGACCAAATTATACATCAAATGGAGGTATCGTAATAATTTTTGTCTAAATATAATGTAATAAATCTATCCAATAATATTTGCGTGATGCGCGCAAAACGTCAAACATCCATCTTTTTATTTAGATCGAAGAATGAATTTATTGGTGATACGGTTTCGTTCGCTAGAGGTACCCAAGTATGCAAATATCCAACTGTAGAAGAGAATAGAAACAACCGCTAGATATAAACGTAACATCACGCCTGTAATCACCAAAGGGGTAGGCAGAGGAGTGTAGCACAGTCCCACGTTTCACCAGTTACGTTTAAGTTGTATGGAATAGGCCTACTACCATACACCGAGCACAATTCCACAGTCTGAGTCACTACTATAAATTTTAAATTAGAAAAATCCAATGGTACCTGACCCGGGATTTGAACCAGGACCTACCGATCGGCAGTTGCACTTGCAACAAGTCTGCCAACGAGGCAATCAAATACTAGGTAAAATTGAAAACATTTATACATTAAATGACCGCTTGGCGCGTGCGAAAATGAAGGCTGTGTCGTGTGTTTTAATAACTTTTTCATTGACAATGCGAGCGGCGTGTTACAAGTGTGTATTCTGATGCAGATCAGAGCGCGTGCGCTGGCAACTGCCGTGGTCTCGTAGCCTTACAAGTGTACGGGCATTTATAATAAACCAGCAATTTGTCTTTCAGGTATGAAGGCTCTAGAACTTCGCACTTCGTTTTTATTGAAAATATTACAACCTTTAAGCATGGAACGGTTTCTTTTCCGATCTGCCCTCAGAAAGTTTTGAATTCGAATGTTGACCGAATACATAATATGAACAGTACTTAGATTTAGCTTTTTAGTTCTTAGTTTTGGATCTAAATGATGTATATTTGTCTGTTGGTGTCCCTGGTAAACGCGATAACCGTATACAGATCTATATTCAAATTTCGAGACATTACGTTAAATTTTAAGGTACTACTGATCACCGAAGTTTCTCTTACAGAAATAGCAAATAAAAATCAACAATTTGTTTATATAAAATCTTGAAAGTTTTAATATTTAATGCGTTATTCATTAATCGTTAAATATCCTCGTATATATGAGACACTTGTTACATAAAATTGAAAAGCTGTTTCCTGTACACAACGGTGTCAAGGCTCGACCTAGGCATTCTATTGCAAAGAAGTTAACAGCGATTAAAAACACGCGACAGCTAAATTCGCCATGAGCAATTTGTAACTATCAAAATCATACCATCTTAATTGTAATAATAAAAGTCATGGCTGCTTACGGGGATCACGATGTTTAGAATAGAATTAGACGGACGGTATAGTTTATTTTTTTTCTAGTATGTAGGTAGTAATACCTTCAGATAATGATTCAGTGTAGTATTCGAGACTAGTAGAATAGACTAGGAGCGATAAAGATAGAGAATATAACACACGTGACGCTTAACATAATCCTAATTTCTCAGAGGCAACGTGTAGGTACTAGGTTTAGTCTTAGATACTAAGACTTTCTTAAATTTTCAATTCTCGTTCTAAGACTAAAGTGATACTGAAGCGTTACTAAATTTTCAAAAATTACCATTATACTACAACCCAACGTATTTTACATACTCTACAGTTCCTATCAGACTAGATGGTAGGTACTACTAACTAAACTGACCTAAAGTCCTAAATTTTCTATTCGGCTCCAGTAACAATATACAAAATAAAAAAAAAAACATTATAAAAATGTTTCAAGTCCATTTAATAGGTCTGTATCAAGACTTAAACAATTTGTAATAGCTTTATACATTTTTAAAAAGTTTAAGCAATATGCCTTGAACAATTTTTCTTGTTATATTAATGACGTCGCAAGCGTTCTGTCTGACGTTTTTACTTTTATAACCCGTTGACTCTGATACATAGATAAAAAGCAAATTTGCTTTTTAAACGGATGAAGACAGATTGGGTTATAAAATGTAATCAACGAATGACTAACAAAGTCCTATTTGTGACGTAACTAATTGTGTAAAAGGTATACTACAATTAAAAGTTTGTTTAGTGTTCAATATACAACATGTGTACAATATAGGACGTAGTGTAGGACGCCCTCCGGCCCGGTGGAGTGACGACCGGCGAAAGACTGCAGGCAGATGCTGGATGCGTCAAGCCGAGGACAGGGCGCGATGGCGCTCATTGGGAGAGGCCTATGTCCAGCAGTGGACTGAGATAGGTTGATGATAACGATACAATATATATTTATATTATATTTTTATACGTATATAAGCGTTCTTTTGTAACGAAGTAAGTGGTACGTGTTTAAATATTAATAATACTTGTGCCTAAGCACGTAAATAAAGTCATCTAAAATAATTGCCAGCTATTACGATAACTTTATAGGTACTGCTCAGAATAATTACTAGAAAATGTATCTTCAAGTCGCTGAGTAGAAATGAGTTCCAGTTGATTATAAAATTAATGTATTTAGAAGATATTGGTGTTTGAAATTCATTTACGCAAAAAAATCATGGGATTTTTTATTTAAATATCCTTAAAATTTGTTGTTTAGACTTAGAGACCTAAGTTGTAGTTGGAATTGTAATGTTAACATTAAAAAAACAAACTACTCATTAACTTCGATTACAATAATTATAAAAACCACTAAGATAAGTGTACCACGCTTTTAGCCGAGACTGTTTTCGCTACACAATAGATACTTAGTAGTATGCAAATTATATATGGAATAACAATAGAGGAAATTTAAACCGTACGATTTAGTAATTGACCAAAAAACTTGACAATGTATAACATACCAGTGCCAATGACAAGGAAAATCATCAATACGGAACAATATGTTTGTCTAAGTTGCTGTACCCACTACCGTAAATTCGACTATTACATTAACTAATAAAACTACTGAAACGTAAGTAAACGCGGTATAGAAACAAATAAACGGTGTTTTTGTATGAATTCGTACGTAAAAACTGATTAAAATACACATGCCTACCTAATTATGTTAAACCACTCATTTAACTCATCTTTTGTTTTCTGTGGTCATAAAAAATAATGTATCTTTTCTAAATTATACATACATATCGTCACGCCAAGTCCCTTACGGGGTAAGTGGAAAGCACGGAGCACGTTCGTCAATTCTTATCTAATTCTGACTCGCCCATCAGTCAGAAATTGGCCTAAATTATAGTTATGTTCTATATGAAATATAATATGAAACTTCAATACAAACCAATCATAAATCATGAATAAGAGGTATGCGAGTTATAGGAATGTTATTAGGTACATTGCCCGCATTCTCGGGAACTATGAAATTTTCGTATGTAGTTCAGTTCAAAATTGGCTTTTTTTTTCAAAATTAAGAGTGTTAAATAGTTTTTATTTGTCTTACGTCGACATATATAATTAAGAGAAGATATTTTGTTGTTATGAAATTGTACACGACAGGTTTTCAGAGCTGGCGTTAGACTCGAAAGTAATTTAAAAAAGTTGTATAAGTGCTCCTATAAGCCTTAACAAAATAAAAGCAGTTTAATTTGATTTTCAGTATAAATAATTAAAATTTTGTTTATTTATATTACAGAATGTTTAGTGTTACATGAAATAGATGCTGTGCATCCGCGATGGATTCAGTTAAAACAGCGGTAGACCCTGCAGTCCATTCCTAGAATTCCGCTATGTTATTGCTTCATATATCAGATGGATATCATTTATAAGTTATATTTAAAAACACCTTAATGCCAATTTTTAAACAACGATAATTCACTAACGAATGAATTAATTCAATGAATTTTTTCCGCGCAAGAAAAAAGGACTCTTGCATAAAATTGATTAAATAGATAATTTAAAAAGTATTTGAAAAAAAGAACGAAAATTTACAAGAACAATTACAAGAAATTTTTTGACATCGATCTCTCAAACGATTCAATCAATTTCGATAAAATTTATGGCATTCAAAGCAGTTGCCATTTATGCCTAAAAGCTGTTTAATTTTTTGCATAGATCAAAAAGTAATTAAAAAAAAACTTTTTTGAAAATCTTATTTTTGATATTTTTTATTTTATTTTGATCTACCAAGTCGAATTGTTCCAAATTTTAAGTTCTTTCGCAACCCTACAGAATACCACTAATGCCACGTTCCTACCGGTCAACCCGTTCAAAAGATATAAAAGGTTTACATACATTCACACATTTACGTACATATAATACATATACGTTCATATACATAATACATGCGTACATCATCTATACATATAATAAAACTGTAACTGATCGCTGTCTGTACGTTACAGATATGTTTAAAAATTCATAATAGGTTACCTTTACATACGCAAGAGAACCCAAAACAATGTTTTTTTATTTTGTCTGTTTGTCTATATGTTTGTAGACGCTAATCTCAGAAAAGGCTTATCCGATTTCAATTCAGTTTTCAGGATTATATTGTGACGGGCTTCACTTAACATTTAGTGTTTTTTTCATTTAAATCAGTTAACAAATAAGTAAGTTATGTCAATTTGTTTTTTCAAAACTTACGAAATCTACGCGTACGAAGTCGCAGGCACAGCTAGTTGTAAATAAAGTTAAAATAGTTTCCTAGGACCGCAAAACGCAGAGATCTGATGAAATTTCGATTTTCGGAATGTGGGGTGACAACAATAATTTTCCAATTTTACAAAATTTTGGATTTTTAGTCTGAAGTAAAATTGAATCATTGCTAGTGTATAAAAAATAATCGGTTAAATTTTCTCAACATTGACTGTTACGATTATTTTCATCCGATATCATGAAGTAATATCGACGCAAATTGATTTGTATTTTTTATATTGTGTTATTTTCTCTATATTTTATGACTTGTACCATGCGTTTGTGTATTTATAAATTAAATTAGAAGATTAAAGTGCACAAAAGATATTATGTAGGTACGTAGTCCCATGGACCTAACCAAAATAAATTATTTTTAATTGATTCCATTTCCGGTATTTTATTAATTTCTCCTTTGGAGCATAAAACACCCATGGGAAGACCTTAAATCTGATGGAAGAACGACATCGAGAAAGTACGAATCTGAAACAATGCCACGCTGCACGGGACAGTACCACTAGTTCACCTGTTTCTACCATGAAGTACACCTGTTTTTTTATCAATTAGAACTAACTGATAGTCTTATTAAGAACTTATGATAACAGAAATACCAATAACATACATATTTTGACTGCCTCGTTGGTTGAGTGGTTGCAAGCGCGACTGCCAATCTGGATCCCTGGGTTGAAATCCCGGGTCGGGTGCTATTAGATTTTTCTAATTTAGAATTTCTAGCAGTGACTGGGAGTCTGGATCTGTGCCCGGTGTATGGCAATAAGCTCACCACCTATTTCATGTGACTTAAACGTGACTGGTGAAACGTGGGAATGTTCTACACTCCTCTACCTACCTACCCTTTCGAGGATCACAGGCGTGATGTTACATTATACATATTTTTACACTCCTACTAGAGGTGGGTAGCATATTTGATACGTGTGTGATCAGCAGCTGCTATTTTTACCTGCTGCCAATTCGTTAGCAAATCTCTTAAAAAGCAAGAAAATTTATTCCTTTTCATTGTGATCTATATTCCTCTGCCGACCCCTTCAGGGATTACAAGCGTGAAGTTACGTAAAATTTACAGTGTACAATCGATAAAAATAGGGTATAAAGGTTATAAAAGAGCTAATTTAAAGTATTTCTTTACTTTGCCTTAATCTCCACAACCATCGCAGTACAAACAACGGTAAAAGAACAAAGTTCTGGCTTGTTCAATTTGTGGCTGATGTAGGTAAAAGATACTCAAAGTGTTCGTAACCAGCGGCTTAGCGTTTAATCTATGAGCAAATCTTCTGATATCTCAGTGAATTGGTGCATAATGTTATCAACCGTAGCAAATATTGGCATAGTTGTCGTTAGCAGCTCCCATATCGACCTTGCCGCTCCACGGATCCATATGTTAACCTGAAATAAAGCCGTTTCGTAAACATCGCCGTAGATATTGTTATTCAGAGGAGGTTTTACACCGAGGTAATTACCGTTATGAAAGGAGTTCACGTGTTTGTATTGTGATTTCCTATTTATTTTCTACAACGTGCATTTCACAGATACGGTAGCGTGTATTTTCTATATTTTAATTCAACAACAAACAACGCTTTGATGTAACAACACTGTTATTATACAATATTAAGACTAACTGCGCTCCGCGGTTTTATCTGTATATTTATAATGCTATTTTTGATACCTTAAAAATATCTGACATTGCCCAGAGTTATTTACCAAAAACTGTGATGGAGTTCTTATTTCCAACCATAAGTTTATGTACCAGGTACCAAATTTGTGATTTTAAATGAACCTTAACGTAACGTCCCATTACGCGCTTTAATTTATTAAGTACTTAATTTATTAAATAATGATCGTGTTAACTAAACACTAGTTTTTAAGTCTCTACTAACACACATGGATCAATGATATCTAATTAAACTAAATTAAATAAAAAAATTAACCACCTAACGGATAAAAACTACAGAAATGAATATTTTGGGAAATCACACACGGCTGTCTGATCCCAAAGTATAGTAGAGCCTGTGTCTTACCAATTAGACGACTGATCCTCAACAAAATACATACTTGTTTAGTTTTTTAGACCCAGACAGAATAAATACTTGCGCTTATCATATTTGTCTTGGGTAGGAATCGGACCCACGACTTCCCATTCAGCCGTGAGGTTAGCTAACCCCTAGATAAACAGTCCAGTAAATTTCAAAAAAATGTCAAGCTTAATTTTTCAAGGTTCTTATTTCTAGCTTCAATGTGATGAACCTGACGTCAACAGTCACTCCAAGTAGTTATTTTATGTGTATTGATTGAATTATAATAATTATTATCATGACGTCAGGGTCTTTACGGGGGTAGACAGCGAGAACAGAGTTCCGAATATCTTTATTCTTACAGACCTGACGTGTTTCTTCTACATTAATCATTATACATGCACTCGGGTTTAATGAGAGCAATGTATGATTTAATGTGTATGAATCCTTCGTACGTTCAATCGACTACATTAAAAGATTTTGAATTAAATCATGTAAAAAGTACAACTTGTAACATAAATTTACATACCATTTAATTGACATTTTCATGAGATTTTTTTCTTAAATATGAATTGTTGCAGACAAAGCACTGTACTTGAATGTCCGTCTCTCGGGAAAGGAGACAGCTACACACAATCCGAGTTCCTCTCGCGGCTAGCCAACGAGTGCCGGTACGATCGTCTGCTGCTGCCCACTTACCAGACTGGAGACGTGGTATATGTCCACGCCAGTGCCTACGTGTACTTTATTCAGCCAGCTGAAGCTCATGACTTGGTAAACACTTCAGACACTAATGGTACACGTTGCTACATACATATATTCATGTACAGAGACACGATAAAGTTCACTAATTCAACAATTAATACTTTTTCATTTGACGGCTATAATATATTTGAAATTTATTATATTTGATAAAATCATAAAAAAAACGTAACATCACACCTCTAATCCTCGAAGGGGCAGGCAGAGGAGTGTGGTACACTCCCACATTTCGCCAGTTACGTTTACGTCCTATGCAATAGGTGGTGAGTCTATTGCTGTATACCGGGCACTAATCCAGACTTCGAGTCACTACTGGAAATTCTAAATTAGAAACATCCAATAGTGCTTGACCCCGGAATTTGAACCCAGGACCTCCCGATGGGCAGTCGCGCTTGCAACCACTCGACCAACGAGGCAGTCTAGAGGCATGATAAAATCATAAAATACGAAACGCACAGTATACAATATGCACAGTAACATTGTGATACAATTAATGTCATGTTTGCCGTTGTCACTCTTACAGAACTTCAAACTACATTTCCTCCTACAACTGCGGTGGACCGATCCGCGGCTTGCATATGCATTGTATTCACCAGAACGCACAAAAATTATTGGCGAGAGTGATTTACGGCAGCGCATATGGGTGCCGCATTTGTACATGTCCAACGAGCAGTCTTCAAGTCTAATGGGCACCGACAGCAAGGACGTCCTCATCTCAATAGCGCCGGACGGCGAGGTGCTCTTCAGCCGTCGTATGCAAGCCGTGCTTTACTGCTGGATGAACTTGCAAAAATTCCCATTCGATGATCAGACGTGTTCTATGAACTTGGAGAGCTGTAAGCGTAACACCACCATACTTTCCTGAAATTTATTTGTTTATGATTACCTGTACATAAATGTATTTTGTTTTTAGGGAAATACAACGCCTCCATTTTGCGTCTCATGTGGGAAAGAGATAATCCCGTCCGATTGTCGTCTGAATTGCATTTAACAGAATATTCCCTAATTGATTACTGGACAAACGAGTCCGTGGTGCGAGGTGATATAGTCAATATGCGCCTTGGTGGAGGTAGATGTAATGTCATTTTTATGTTTGTGGCGTCTTTTGAGGTTAATTTACAATTGTAAAGAGACTCCAATCCAATATTTTTTGTTGCAGCTGGAAATTACAGCGCTCTTAAATTTACGTTTAAACTCGGTCGTGAAGTCGGTTACTATTTGATGGACTACTTTATACCTTCGATGATGATAGTAGCGACTTCGTGGGTTACGTTCTGGTTGCAAGCTGATGCCTCGGCTCCCAGGATCACTTTAGGTACTTCAGATAAGACAGATATATGTACATACTAACTTCAAGCACGGCACCATTAATCTATCAACTATTTAATGAACAAGATAACTCTGCTTAGTACTATTGAGCAAATATGTACCTGTTCTACTAACTTTAATCCGTTTGTTTAATTTCAGGAACGAGTACCATGTTATCTTTCATTACACTTGCGTCTTCGCAAGCAAAGACTTTACCGAAAGTGTCGTACATAAAAGCTAGTGAAATATGGTTTCTGGGTTGCACTGGTTTTATCTTCTCAGCTTTAGTGGAGTTTGCGTTTGTTAACACGATTTGGCGCAGGAAGTACGTTAACATTTTGATATTAATTAAAGACTTTTTTTTTCTTAATTTATAATTAATGTCACTATCACTGCATCACTCTCACTCTTCCAACAGTGATATTAATTACTTGTAAGAGAAGCAAAATGTTTATAACTTGAATAAGCAAATTTCAAATGTACATTTAAATTTTTTTTAGGAAAGCTGTAAGCTTGAAGAAAGTTAACAGCAAATATATACTAAAAGGCACTCTTACGCCGCGCCTTGCTCGTAAAGAATTCCAGAAAGAATTACAGGAATCGTCACCACAACTGACAAAATCGCGATCCTGCTCGTCATTGAACCAGGAAACCAGCTCTGACCCCGCTGGACCTGGATATAATAATTACCTAACTGTCCATGTAAGTAGTAGTACTTTAAATTTTAAGTTTCAAAGTCATCTAAATGATAAATATAATGGTCTCATAGAGCTATTGCGTAAAAGATGAAGATAACGAAATATTGTTAAGGACTAGTTAAGTGTATAATGTTAGTACTAGTTTTGCCAACCACATATTACAAAGATAAAATGTTGCGTTGTAGAGCTTCCCGTCTGCATTGAACTTGCCTACGATCACGACGCAGAGTTACGACGAACTAATATCAGGAGGGAAGGGTCGGCAACAGGCTGCCAGCGACGGCTCCGACGAGCCTCCCAAACACCACACTTGGACCACCATGACTCCGCAGGAGATTGCCACGTGGATCGACAAACGCTCCCGAGTCCTATTTCCACTACTGTTCGTCTTCTTCAACATTATCTATTGGACTTTTGTCTATTGTCTGTGATCGGTCGCAATGTTGAAGATGCGAAATGTTTTGCACTGTAGAATAGTTACGTTACTAAGACAGTCAAGAAAAACATTTAGCGAATTAAAATCCACAGGCACTAATTTTGTGTCTGGACGACACTGGACTGTCTACAGATGATGCATTTTAGTTAATTTGTACTAAGTATACACAAAATAATTTATGAAACTCAAGGCATTGCCGGCAACGCTTAAAAAGATTCGCCGAAAACTATACCATGAACTGAATGTTCTCGTGAATCTCTCATGTACCTCCGGACCTTTACATTTATTTAATTATAAAATATTTACAAAATTTCAGATTTAAAATATGTTTAGCAAACAATACTACTACTAATATATCGATAACAAAAACTATATCCTGTTAACAGGTTCCTTAACTTATAATACTTAGCCATCAATATTTTGGTGTCTGTACTATGGCATTTTACTTAGTATTCCTAATGAATAATGTATATTTGCTTAAGTTGGTAGCAAAAATACAGTAGAAAACTAAAACTTAGTCACGTTGTGTAAATACGATATAAGTATTTATATTTTTATTAGATGATTTTTACTAAATAAGCAAACCTGTTTGTTATATATTTAAGTGATGATGTACAACATTTCATTAATACTTTGAATAAAAATTAGTCATTAAAACATACATATCAATTACCTTAAAAAAAATATTTTGTATTTAGATAGCTTTTCGATATTTGGAAAAAGCTGTTAAATAATAAACATCCTTTAGAATCAACTGTTCTCATCTATTGTAATAATAATTTGACATGTCGAAGAAATTTATAAAAATGGTACCTAAAATCCCTGACAGATAAGTATTCAATGATGTGTGCAACTTTCGAGCACAGTTTCATAACTTTTGTCACGTGTGCTCACTTTCGAAGTCAGACACTTTTGCGTCCGGATAACTTTGTAACTTACCATCCGTTAAACATAAATATTGCACTTATTTTTTAAACATGTGGTAATCTATTTCAGAGTGCAAGCTTAGATTTCAAATTATTTTAGTAAATCCTTCAACGCTTCGTCTCACTCCCTCTCTGCCCATTCCATTTTCTGCGGAGCTTTTACTACTCTTGAAGTTGCCCTAATGGACAGGAGTCTATCACCAACTGAGAAAAAACTGTTTAGGGATTCAATAAAGGGATTATAAATTTTTTTGCAACATTTCATATAATTTTATTTCACGTTATTAAACTATTGATATACCAACCTAAATGTATAAAAACAAATTTAATGAAAACTACTTACTGAGATAACATAAATTAGCATAACAATTTGCTAAAGAACTGTGCTTGGAACCCACGCGCGATAGTAGCGAAACTTCTTGCTGGAGAGATTTTTATTACTTTATATCTACGAAATGTATTGTTGTTGCCATGAAAAAAATATTAATTTAATATAAGGAAACGAATTTGCCTCAGATCCCTGGAATTACGATGGCGATATATTTGCTTGGATCAGTGACAAGCGCCGAAATGAGCAGTTCCCATAGCTGACGATTATATATTGCCTAATCAATAGCAGTCTTTGTGTCTCTGCTCTAAAGTTGTATTTGAATTTTACGCAAATTAACTAGTACATAACGTTGAAAAATACTTTGATGTAATGGTAAGAACCAACGAAAAATATAATAAATTGTGTAATCATAGTATAAAATAGGAATCAAATATAGTGGAAAAAAACGATATATTCGAAAGTGATTTTGAGTTAACCATTGCAATTCGCGGTGCATACGAGACTTACTACGTTTTCGCATCACTCATTATCTTTTTCAAAAAAGCTTACCCCGCCAGCAAGGAAGTTTCACTTTAATCATAATTTTTAACACAAATATTGTCTAATAAAAAACCGTTCGCCCGTATTGAAAAATTATTATTGATGCTCATGAGCTTCCGCAACACCCCAGTCAAAGCTTTATTATCAATTCAAATGTAAATAATATAATGAAGATGTTATAAAAACCATAACAAAAATCTTTATTTGGTTAGAACACGATAAAAATATTTAATAAAATTGAACAAATTTATTTAACCTAACAAATCAATACTGTCTGTAGACCTTTACATGTGCTAGGCACTTATTTGGTACTATTTAAATAGCAACTATGGGAATATGTATGGTAATAAGCTCACCCCCTATTCCATGGTATACATAACATAACCGGAGAAAAGTGGGAGTACTACAATTGTCTATCCTTTCGAGGAAATACGCGCGTTATGTTATATAAATATCAACTCTTTTATTAGTATTTACGAGATCTTAACCTTTTCCCTTTTCGCAGATTTGTCAAATCGTCTGTGTTTTATTTACTGTACTTACGTGTTCTCATTACATATATTACATTAACTCGTTAGATACATGTACTTCGTACATAGAAACGAATAAAACTTTTGATAGAAATAATACAGAGAAGTTCATAATATATGAATTAGGAGTCAGAATAAAGCTTTTAAGGGTAACTAATTTTAAAAGCAATAGTAATCCTATTTTAGTATGTACATAATAATCACGTAGGTACCTAATTTTCTATTACGGAAACGTACCTACTATTTTAGCAGGGGTTAACATTTCACTAACAAAAAAAATTTGTCTCATCAAAAGTGTTTACACTGTCACATCGCTGAAGCAAAGAGGCGATATTCGCTTTTCGTAACCAAGTAGTAAGAACATGTATAAATAATAAATATTGGGAGTTTGGGTAGTTTACTCTTGATACCTTAAAGGTATGTTTGAAATCTAAGCGAAAATTACAAGAAAGGAAATAGCACGCTACGTACAATTCATGGCAATTTAATAAAACTTCAACGTGTTACGGCCAAGGGACATGACCTATTTTAAAAAGAAATGTTGACATTCAAAACTCTATATCCGAATATCTAACATTTGTATACCTCATCGTACATATTTATTGCCACGACTCTGCTAAGTATTTTTTTAACATATTTAACAGAAACATTGACTAAACCAAACTACATGATAAAAATCTTTACGATCGTTGCGTTATGTTACGTTATAGATAATACGTCCTATTGTATATTTTAGAATAAATCATTTTACATAATCGCAGGTCACATACCTACCTAGAGTATATTCTCCAATTCTCAATTTTCCTCGGAAATATGCCAATATTTTGACCAGTTGTTCTCGACGTGATCACGGCGATTACATTGCCTGAGTTTACAATACAATAGTCTGACCGATCGAAATAAGGTGCATATTATTTTGATCTTTTCACACACAATTTTGTACGGGCTGCCAATTACAGGAAATGTTTAAAACATTGACACGTTAATTAACCAGCTACCAAATACTGACATTTATTAACCTTTCCTCTCCTTTTCTCTCCACGCACCAGAGTAGTATTTACTACAGAATTGTAGGATATGTATTATACTTGGTAAAATTGACACCACGATGACTGTTAGGTCTGCGGTCAGGGCTCGGCATCGTCGGCCCGGCGCGGCGCAGCCATCACCAGGCTGTCGTCGCTCGCGTACCGCTTAAGGTTCACTGCACTCGAATTGCTGCGAAATAAAGACGTTTTAAAATTTGAATTTTAATTCGGCTTAATGCAAAAATACACTTCACTAATAAAGCTTAACATTTTTAGAAGAAACACATGCTTAGCTTTGAATATTTAGAAATGAATTAATGCGTTAATCCACTATTTGCATGATGATATAGATACGCCTCCAAGTACCTATATGAATTAATAATATCACTACATAGTATAAAACAAAGTCGCTTCCCGCTGTCTGTCTGTCCCTATGTATGCTTAGATCTTTAAAACTAGGGAACGGATTTTGATAGGGTTTTTTTAATAGATAGAGTGATTCAGGAGGAAGGTTTATATGTATCATACATGCATAATGTGGTAGAGAAACACCGATAATTTTAGAGGTTTCTAATGTGATGTCGTAAATAAACACATTTTTTTCCGCTTACATTGCTAACGCTTGGTGAACCCTACGAGATAGATCAAAATAATGTATTGCAGTATTTTAGATCTTAAAAAGGTCTACAAAAAAGTCGGCGATGGTATATGTCTATTTCTTAGGAATAACCCACAATAACCATTTTATATCCCTTACTTTTTACGAGAAATAATGGCTTATTTACGAAGCGATTTTAAGCAATACAGCATTAATCCTTATCCAATTAAGTACCTTAAATACATTGTGCATTCAATGTAATAAATATGACCCTTTACAGCATCTAATTTAAATGAATATTTTCGAAGACATTACAGATTTAAAATGCAGGGACGTTTGAGCGTTGAGTGTCTTTCACATGGCCAATTATACGTCGCTCTTTCAAGAGTAACCTCTAAAGAAAACATGTTCGTATTGTCTAATGACAAAAAAGCTGTGAACGTTGTATATAAAGACATTCTGTAGTATATTTAGTATCAGCATTGTACCCGTGCGAAGCCG
>DWJK01000024.1:0-37536 GCA_018248815.1 Croniades pieria auraria
GACTATGGCCTTAACCCTCTCAATATGAGAGGAGACCCATATTCCAACAGTGGAATGACAAATGGGTCGATTAATATTGCGGAATGCAACATTTTTCTATAGCAGATTTCATGTTGAGTATGTACATGCCGTAGCTATTTTAGTCTGCTACACGTTGACGGTGTACCAGATCGGTGGCTTTCTTCGAGCCTAATGGGAAGACTCCGGGATCTCCAACGGAATGCACCGATGTCCTCCTAGCGCAACGCCCAGTCGGGCCCAACACCCTACTATCAGATACTGCCGAGTAATTAATATACATATGTATATCCCCAATTCCCCGAATAACACAACTCAGAAGTATTTTTTATTTCCATCATTTAGATTAAACGATTTTCAATTTGATTGTCATTATAACTTTGCCGATCCCGCAGTGTCATTGCGTTCATCTTGAAAAATATAATCTTTCCTTCTTACGCCCTTATATTTACATTCCTCTCAACTTGTTTTGAATTCAGTCCACCATTCTGGCCGCAATTGGATTTATTAATTTGGGTATTTCTGTCCCATCTCGTCTCATACAGTTGGACACGACCCTTGCGTTACAGCATTACCCCTGCATGTTTATACTTTTAAATGTATATCCGGGTATGTATGAATAGAACTTCCCCAAAACCCGCTAGCATCGCCTCCGGTGAGTAAAGACTTCAACGATTAATATTTTTTATAGTTTACCTTCAGAGCTCTTTAAACGCTTTCTATTATCTTAGCTTGTAAAACGTTTTATTCACCAGCATACGCCTTTTACGGCTCGTAGACTGAAAGAAAAATACAGCTTCTTCCTTCATTTTCGTACAATATCCTCAGTGAGTAATAACAGAGAGTACAAAACGGAAACGCGTCTTTCATAACCGTAATAAAGGCCGCTTCGCACGAGTTTTATTAAGGAAGTCAGTAATTTTCTCATGCCGTGCTTCGCTTGATTTACCTCACCGCTATTGTTCGGACACGAATGAGTGTCGTATAGCCGCTTCGCCTTACTTGTGCAGTGATAACCTTATAGTTTCATCATCATCACCAACAACCGTTTTGACGTCCTATTGGCAATAGTCCTATTGGCTATTGCTGAATACGTATCTCTTATCGCAATGAGAAAGGTCAAGGCCACGATGTCCCAGTCTGATCGCTTATTATTTAAAATTAAGCATTTGTTCTCTATTGCATTAGAATATTCTTAGAAGCGCTGTGTAAATGTACAATGTATAAAATATGCAAAGAACGATTTACTTTAAGACACCTTTCGAAGATTTTTGTAACATGAAGTATTGACTGTTTATCATAAAACTATGAATATCTAAAATTTTCTGTATCTTAGACTTTTACTCGCTTAAAAACAAATTTGGAAGTACTAAGCGAGGAAGTACCTCGATACAAATTCGCCCGGATACTAATGGACCAACCATCAACCACCGGCCCCGGGAATAAATAAACTTAAGGAGCTTATTTAGATAAACCGAGGGTAACAGAGTGCACTCGCTCTTAGCGAGGAGGCGCCTTTGTACACTTTGCGGTTCGAGCAAGCGCGCGCCTTGAAAAATGTTGGTCTTGGACGTCGGCGTCTCAAATATATTACCGACGGAAAACCATTGGATATTTATGCAAGGGCGGGCAGTATGGCACTGACTTATTGTACTTAGTGTTACATTAATCCAGTCAGACATATTGTTCTTCGAATATTCGTGGAAGTTTCTGGAGTTCACCGAACAATATATGATGAGATGAGATATCAATAAGTGATATGTGATGAGATGTGATGAGAAAATTGGGTAGATAATAAAAATGTTAAAAATAGTAGGAAAGCTTATAGAATAAAGGAAAGAGACAGTGGGTGTAAACGTAAGAAACACAAAATTCATTTAAAATATTAATGCGCTGGCCACACTAATAAAGTTTACGACAATATTTATGAAGAACCGGTTGTGCTGCGCATTTCTTCAATATAAAATGTATGTTTACAATGCAAGTTCATTCTTTAAAACATTTTCTCGAATGTAAATCGTTCTTTCCTCGAGCGCGACTTACCGTAAAGCCTCATCGGCCACCGGAACTCTACAGTTACTCGTGTGTTCGAAGAACGAAAACCTGGTATACTCTAGAAACTTTTATATGTCGGTACTATATTTGAAACAAAAAATTCTAATTATATTGTAACGGTAATAAAGAATCATTTGAATCGTACAATTCGAAAAGGCAATCTATAAATCAGTAAATCTGTAGTTAAGGTATTTCGAACAAAATGTTCACTCGTGAAACCGATATGAATACTCCCACCTTAGATCCATTGATCCATTGATCACAATAAAACTCCTTACAATGATAATCGATATATATGTACAGATGTCGAAACAATAGCAACTGCTATCAATCAACTGCGAAAACAGAATAATTAAAACCATTTCTCGTCTCAGACACACAATGAAGTGAACTACACGGATCGATTAGAAAATTTAAATGGCGACGATGTACTGAAACGTATTCAGCAAACATCCCGTGCGCGGTACAGTGATTATGATTAAATGTTCATTACTTCATATTATGATTGGAGTGAACACGCCAAACACCTAATTTTAATAGTTTCCAATCAGATTATAAATTTATTCGTTTATTTTGTAACACCGCTACATCACCTATGTTAAAGATGAGGCTGATAGACTTTATTGGTACTTTGAAAAAAAAATAGATCAACAAACAAACAAGTCAACAATAAAACAAATATAAACCGCCGATCAAATCGTCTTTCAATAATAGTCTAAGTGCTGTTGTCAGTTCACTTATCCCACCGGCGAATTTACTCGGCACTGAATAAATAGGTAACGTACCATTTCTAGTCGATACCTGAAACGTGATATGTGATGTTGGTGAGGTTAGAATCGAGGCGAAAGTAATTCTACACTCACTACACGCTGGCTTTTAGCAGATCGAGTGTATGGCACCGGAGTGTTTTCCATTCTACGTAAATGATAGGGTTGGCAACGCACACAAAAACAGACAAAAACATGTTTGGGTTTAATTTGATCAACAAAACGATCACTTTTGTAACACTTCTTAAATTATTGTGTTACTTGTACCGAAAAATACTAAAGTGTATCATTTTAAAGCTTTCATTAAATAAGTAACTAGCAGGTAAGTAAGTCGTCAGTGGCATATCATTTAGTACGGTCTTAAAGTATGCGTATGTACGTTATTATTATTAGTGGTCGTGTTAGTGGCGCTTTCAGGGTTGTTAACTGCATGTTTTAATAAATGGTAGTCGTGTTTTTCCTTATGTATTTGGTTTACATGTTGCTAGAATTGGCGCTTGTAATATGTTATTGGAAATGGCATGTAATGTAGTAAATATTTATCGTTTTTGTAATTTAAAAAATCATTTATTGGACAGCCCTGTTAAGTCGTAGGTGCGAATGTTTCACTGAAGTCTGGCAATCCACTAGTGTGCGCTCGACATGTTTTCTTGTAATTGTGCTGCCTGTGTTCAATCCTCGTAATTGGACCGTACGGGTTAAGGTGACAGTTTCGATTGTGAGTTAATACGGAAATGTAATGGAACGTTATGTTTGTAACCTTTTAATTGGAATGTAATACGTATCCAATAAAATATCTGCTTTATTATTGTCGACAGAATTTTTTTATGCCCTTTATGGTAGATTTTCGTCCTCGTTCCAATATATTTTTGTCTTAACTGCATTTACGGTAACCCAACTGACATAAACATCTTTTGATATTTGAACGCTCATTTGTATATCTCTCCAAAATCACAAAGGGAAAGAGTTAAGGGGAAAATATGAATGAGTTGTTATAACAACGTGTGGATGTGGTTTGTGTTGTGGTCGTCTTGTGGTAGAATTTCACTTTAACACGTCATAGCATTCTAGTATTGATAATTATAAATGTTTTGTCATGTTACTGTGTGATATAACTTTCAACGTTGCTTTTTAATAATTCTTTGTCTAAGAAATTTATATTGCAATAAAGTTATAAATTTAATTTTTTTTAATATAATTATTGTCCTTAGTACTTAGAAGTTATAATTCTATGTATACTTTAAAGCGCAAGAACAGGTGCTCATGTTTTTTTCTCAATGTTAAAAACACAGGTGCTGTACGACGGCAAGTTGTCGTCCGCTATTGTGTTCATGTACAACCCCGTGGCGACAGACGGCCAGCTATGCCTGCAGTCCGCGCCCAAAGGGAACGTATCCTACTTCGTACATACGCCGCACGCGCTCATGCTCCAGGTGAGGCTCTTCTGTTTATGTGCGCCTAGTACTCGGAACGAGTAGTTAAAGGGTTCGTGATGACAAAATCAAGAGAGGGACGCAGGGGATATGAAAAAAAACATTTTTTTTTCTTTCTCTTTTTATTGTTAATATACGTGTACTGGTTTATCTATGTATAATGAATAATGTTTAAAAGGTTATTAAGGGAAAGAGATAGAGATATTTGTGTAGTTCCTTCTCGTTTACGGTCTCTCTCTTTCTGACGTCGTAACAATTTTAACACTGTCTCGCTCTTGACATTTTTTATGAAGACAGCAGCACCAGGCCGCCTGGAGTGACACGCCCTACTCAGTGTTATTACACTTTTGCACGGTATGCCTACTAGGATTTTATGCGCTCCTAGTACATTCACTGGGAAAAAAGGGTTGAATTAACACTTTTGCTTTCAAAAGGCTAAATTAATTTTTTAATCCCAGCCTAAAAAACAATATTAAAATGAGATTGTTTGTGAGACGACTGATAAAATCATGGATTAAAGGTGAAAAGCCGGTTATTTAAATTTCATGTAAAAACGAATAACATTCCAATCAGTGATTATAATATAGCTTGAAAAGGTTATGCCAGGTTCGTAGAAGTTGCTCTCGTTTTATTGCTGGCGTTTAAGAATTTCCTCATTTTAAGACAAATTTAAACAAACCATGTTATGCTAATATCCTAACATCGTGAGCGTTGCCGCCAAAAATCGTTTCATCTGCCTATCTCTGTAAAGTTTCAGCCAGCAGCGCGGAAACTAAACATCTTTAACTTTTCAGTCTTAATACCACTGTGCATACCAGTACACTCGGCACTGTCTTGAAGTTTGTCGTCTCTTTTATTGACATTTTAAAGTTTCTCTTTGCATTATTTGCTCATTGCAAGTTTTTTTTGAGGTTGTTGCATCGACCTGTCTATTTTAATAGAACATTAATTAACTCACGACAGAATAATTAACTGAATATTAATTTGATTAAATGTGAAATATGTACTTCCTATACACTTACTTGTTTTTACATTTAAAAATGATGTTAATTTATTGGATCACCATTTTTTTTTTCTATAAAATTCTCCTGTGCGAATTAAATTTTTCTGTGCGGACCTTATCCTCTTTGATTAAATCCCAGAGAGGCGTCGTCGCCTTGTGACGGCCGCTTTAATTACTCACGGTCGCATTGTCTTGCCGGCTTCAGCCAACTCTCCCGCCTCGCACTCGGCCCACACTGTAAATACTGGCGTCAGAACAAGAATGTTATCTTACGGTTCTAGTCATAAGATTGGTTAAGTCAAGTGAATATTTTGGTCACGGCGCGTTCAAGATAATGTCATTTCTCTGTTATGTTAACTTACTTACGCATAGAGCAATTGTATATATGTACATAGATTGAAGATAATTATAGGACCATCCGCTGCATCACGTCATCTTTACATACGACGAGCACAAAAACATGTTACATGTCTTACATGTAAAATACATGTAAAACTTTCAATAAAAATTTGTACTTAAAAATTTAATTTATAGTCGGCCTGCTGTTTGGACGCCGCAAAACCGATTTTGCCTAGTTTAGGAGCAGATGGCCGTGTAGGAGTTGTCTGGAGCCATTATTACTATGGATAAGTTTCCATGTAAGTGAATGTGTGTTGCCGACAGGAGGTGAAGGCGATCGTAACGCACTCGATCCACAGCGCGCTCAATTCCATCGGCGGCGTGCAGGTGCTATTCCCGCTGTTCGCGCAGCTCGACCTGCCGCACGACGCGCCCGCCGCGGACCCGAAGCGCGACCCCATGCTCTGGTATGTGCCCCAACGACACTGCACTATAAACTTCAAACATCTTATCGAAACACGTTGCCATTGTTCTAATTTCGTTATTAATATAACTTAATAAAACAAACACGAAGTAAAAACTTTGATGGATTTTATTTCTTTGGTGAAATATAAAAAGAAAATCATATTGAGTGTAATGCTTAAGACTACCTTTTGTATGTTTCTCCACCTCTTCACATTTGTCTCGTCTTAGTTGTGCTCCTTGACCATTGACTCATGCGGAGATTTAAGTCAATGAGGCAATAGAATTGTAACTAGCAAATACCTGTATAGATGTAGTCGTGTGTAGTTCGGGCAAGCTGTTTATTTAATAGGTGCGGGTCCTTGTGAATACGAGTAAGTTTGTCAGAGTTATGACTGTATATTACGCATATTATGCTAAATGAGTTCGATAGTGACTATTGTGGTATGAACGCTATACGCCCTCTAGGCTGAAAAATTTCGTAACTGAGTTGGGTATATTGTACCCGGAGAAGATAATCTGCCGTGAAGTGATGATAGTGTCAACTTCTGACCGTTCATGAATATTCGCCTTCACTTCGGTCACGTTACCCGATTAAATGCATTCCTGTGTCGCTCGACTGTGACGTCTCGACTCGTTCGGCTAATAGCGGCGATGAACTAACTCGAGACAACTCCTAATTGCCCGCCGTCGGCTCCGAGCTAATTTATAAAGCGTTTTGTTGGCGACGCTTGCACAATTTATGTGTATTAAACTGCCGACGCTCTCGAGTCAGCCGTTTGGAACGAAAATCAAGTTTTTGTACGGTTAGAAGAAAACGTGAATGATTGTTTATTGTGATTATATATTTTACAACTAATGTGGTAACAGACGTTTTCATTACTCGTATCTTTTGTGATTTCATGAAGATACACGACATCATTTGACATTATACCATACATCATCGATGAAAATTTATGTAGAGGTGATTTATTGAATCCTTAATGACAGACAGTTTCGTTGGTCGAGTGGTTGCAAGCGCAACTGCTGTTCGGGAGGTCCTGGGCTTAAATCTTGGGTCGGATAGTATTACATTTTTCCAATATAGAATTTCTTGTAGTGACTCGGAGTCTGGATCAGTGCCCGGTGTATGGCATGGGACGTAAACGTAATTGGTGAAACGTGGAAGTGTACTACATTCCTTTGCCTACATCTTCAGGGATTACAGGCGTGATGTTAGTTTATTCACAAGATATTTAGCAAAATGTAGAATATACACGTAATATGATATTACAGGGTGTGTATTGGTGATTCGGCGCCAAAATGTCATCACAGTTGACTGTCGTCTATTAGCGCGGACCCCGCCCAAACAGTGAATCGGCCGCTGTCAGTGGAGGCTATTTGGGGTTAAATTTATGACGGCCCCATTGGTTCCCTGTAGGTATCTAAATATTTAGTGATCGATTTCTGATAGTAATGCTTTTTTGGCATGGTATTAATGAAATATATAAAACAGAATCAGTGGTCGCGTTGTGTTTTGGATTTCTGCTTCCCGTACTGAAGGTCTGGAACTATAATCCTGATACACATGATATTCCGAGGTTTTGGGATTCATGTACATTGCTGGTTATCAAATTAAAGTGCGTTTTTTAAGATAAAATATATTATTACCTATAAAGGTGAAGAGAAATAAAACGCGAATAGCCACACACCGTCTTAGAGCTGTGCATGATTAAATTATAATCATAAGAACTTAATCATTTCGAACTTTCCTTCGTTTATACTTTTATATCTACTGTTGTATTTATCTACGGGTAAATAAAATACTCTTCTCTTCTATAATTGCTTTCGTAAAGTGGGACGTCATATGGTTGACGTTTTGTTCCAAAAAATAACGTATTAAAATAGAACGAAACACAATTTTAAATTTGTTAATCCTGCGGTGTCATCCATAGGTATCGACCCCGATTACTGTCCATCGGATGCGATACAAAATTTATGTCTGGCGGGCGGCGATTTGGGATGTAATTTATGCGAGCTTCGGCGGTGACGTACGCGAGATCCTCGCGGCGCGGGCACCTTGACACGTTGTAATGTGGCGCTAGTTACCATTGAAATACAACGATTAAGAGATGCCTGGCACAACTATATAGAAATCTACTCAGTACCCAAAAGCCTGTGAACAGAACAAATAACAGATAAATATGAGATTAAATTAGTTTTTAATTATATTTATTAGTCAATACTGTGTCTGTTGATACTGTTGTAAGGCGGGGGAGTATTATGTTCTCCGCGGCAACATGTACGAGTAAATTAGGGTTATAGTTTTATCTGAATTAAATGTATATAAAGCGTCCACACATATTTCCGTAAAAACAAATTAATGTAACAATTACATTGGTTTTATTATTTTATAGAGGATGCGTCACGAGCCTCTAAATAAATAAATACGATTATAAAATTTTCATTTCCTTCACTATTGTATGATCACACCAGGTCCCGTATTATGTAAAATATTATATAATATATATTTTTGGGACAAACGCTTGGTTTTGACGCTTGCATTTTCCAATTTGCCAGCGCCATTCATCAGTCGGTACATTTTTCAACTTGGCTGGATAACTTTCGGCCGATATCCGGTTCATCCCCGAATAGTTCGTGCAAAACTCCATTTGTTAATTAGCAGAGTTCGCTACGTGCTCCACGAACTCGATTCCTGCTATTCAGTACATAAAATGTTGCGGTTATACCTTTATATATAAACAGTACTGGTAGCGCCACGCATGTCCTCACAGTACCATGTATGTATACAATTGCCCATCAATAAAGCATTTCACTGTAACTGGGGATGCCTCTGAAACTACTAGGCCCTAAACACATCAAAGGCCCAATCGGTCCCTGATTAGTTAGGGAAACGTTACCCTGAATAAATGATGATAGCGGCGGCCCGGGGCCGCGCGCGGGGGTGCGGAATCATCTCGCCCGATCTGTATCGATCGTCCGTTTTCTATTGACAATAATGTAATTTGCTCGTAAACTCTGGTATCTTGAACGCTCGCAAACTACCGACTTCACAGAAAATTGGTTAACTAATCCGCAACGATTAACGTAATCCCTACGCAAACACGACGCCAGCGGCGCGGCACGGGCGTTCCCCGCGCCAGCGACTTAACGGAGCACCCGCATACTTAATAATGATACTAATGACGCTCGTCAAAAGGGCTCCCTGATTAACGACAGACGACATTAAAATCAGCAAGTATGTATATATATATGTATATGTGCGTGTAATAGATTGTGTGTCGATGAGGTTTCGCAAGTTATTCGCTCAGTTCATTAGCAGCTGTGAAACGTCAGTAAAACACAATTTCTATGTTTTCTAACATATGGCTCAAGAATTAAAAGTTGGTCCATGTAAACTATATCCACTCCTGAGTCACTAGGTAGCTAAGTAGCGAGGAAAGTTAATTTGTTAGTAAGTTATAAAGGGCTGCGAGGAGGAAAGTTGGCACCAAATTCCTCACTTGTCGCGGACCGCACCTCGATACTTTCCTGTTTAAGTTTCCCTCCCCTTCTATTTTCTTTAAGTATATCGCAAGACACCGGAGAAACTTTTTGTTCTTCATAAATTCAAAGTAACCAGACTAGCAAGTTGATGGCAAGTGGGCACCGTCGTCTAGCGGCGCTTGTTACTACGCGCCAATCTGTTGTCACTCTTGAATAACAACTCCGCTTCCAACTCACATATGTACATGCCATTACTTCATGACGCTCGTACAATACTTCACAAGGAATTCTATACAACGCTTCCGTAGATCCGCGATAAAAATTACTCATTACTTTTGCGAGTCAAAAAAGCCACGAGCGCAGTTAGCGTAAGATCCATGATCTCTACCTTTTCGTAAATAGTACGACAGGGAAATGGTGATAAGAGTTCTATTGTTATTTTTATTTACTATTTGACTAATCTGTTGACATTAATGATGACTTCTGGGCCGGGAATGGTGGTCTTCGTTTCTACTTAGGAATCTGTCCAGGATAAATATTTACTTGTAGTGGTAAAAGTTATTACAAATTAGTATCGATATAAAAAATATATGAAGTTTACCAAATGTCTGGTTACATTAGCACGAATTGAGCGCACTTCCTGGTAGTTCTGCTACCAGATGGCCGTGTGCATGTTGACCTTACACCATTAACATCACTTGGTAATTAAGATTCTCAATCGGTAATAATTTGACCTAAAGACTATTGGCTCGTGTAGAGCATGATCTACCACTCCCGTGACGCTTCTTTGAGATGCGAATAAACAGTCAACTCGACTATTAAAACCTTATGTGCTGTACAGCAGCCGAATTTCACTATCCTACGTCGAGACAAGAATACTTTTGAGAAATGACCACTGGCACTAAGCCATAGAGTGGTATGTCAATGTGTCAGCACCTGACAGCTCTAAGCGAATAATGTATCGTCGACCTCCCGGCGAGTAGTTCGAGGATTAATCTCATATCACTAATTAAACGAATTAATTAGTCATGCGATATCCCCCGCTCGAGCGTAAAGCGTATATCGTAATAGGCTTAAGTTATTGCGAGATCGATGGAGCAGTAATGATAATTAAACCTGATATATTAATTCAGCTTCTAGGAATTTACGATCGAGGAAGAATCTCCTTCAGGTAGAAAGGTAGATGGGTACGTTAATACTCAGATTATTTAATATATTAAACGTCTGGCTTACACATTCTTTAAAGGTAAATACAGTGCTATGCGGGCATTGCTGCATTACAGCAATGATATGTTTTGTTGCTGCGGCAGACAACAGTGATGAATTCACATTAAAATAATGTTGTATCTCACTTCCAGTTCCAAACTTCTCGGCTTCGTCTGTTCCCTGGTGGAGTCCTGCAGCACGGTCCAGCAGCACATTCTCCAGTGCCGTGGGTTTCTGGTGATCTCGCACATGCTGCAACGTTGCGGCCGTGACCACCTGACACCGGACACGCTGGCCTCCTTCCTGCATCTCACCAAACACTTGGTCACTAGCTGCTCGCCGAACTCGGACTTGTTGTTGAAACAGGTATTCTGACGCTTAGCAACGTATAGGTGATCATGAGTGTCGCGACTGATCGGTGCTGCTGGTCCATCTGCAGGTTTAAAGCTGTAATTTCATGATCAATTTTCCCGCAACTACGCAACGTATCATTGTTTATATTCTTGTAACTGTTACATTGTTATGTAAATATTATTTATTAGATATTACGCACTCGTACTCCTGTCTACCACTTAAAGAACCTGGCGTCATATCAATCATTAACATATCATTTACAACCTTTTGATGAAGACGACATGAAATTCATCACAGATGGAGCAGTAGCATTGTGATGAGGTCACTCTGCAAAGTTGCTATCATGGCTAACATTAATTGGAGGCCCACCACGATTTGGATTTCAAAGCACATTTTTTAATTGTATTACGAGTGTTTGTTTTTGCAAAAAGAATAATTTAGTAGTGTTGCCATAAGAATTTGCTATTTTGGGAACATGTCGCTGTATTTTAGGTGATATGTTGCCAGTCCACGCGGTCACTACTTAAAAAGCACTTCCTATTCGGGGAAGTTAACTAGGCACCTCACTGTGATAACATAGTGGCCAAAAATTTGCATCTAAAACGGTAGGCATTATTGGTTGGCGGAATACGATAGCGGGAGCAGAAATGTATCCTGACAGGTGCCAAGTTGATTTCTGCGTGTTGTGTCCTACCCAGCGTAATAAAGAGAAGGCGACGTGTTAACTATTCTTTTGCAGTTACCATTACGCGTTTGCTTGAGCTGGTTTAAATGTTCTTCTTGGTTTGATTGTTTCGTATTTCTTTGCTTATTTCTTCTCCTGTCTTCCCAGGTATGGTTTTAGTGGTTTATTCATTATATACGAGTACCTTTAGGTTTTGAATGTTTCATGTTGTATAATCTATTTTGAGATTTTAATCAATGTTTAATCCGACAAAATGTACGATGACTGTTCGATATATCTTTAACTAGAACAGTTTTTTTCATATAAAAGTACTCTATTTAAGGTTCATTTTAATTTGCGTTAGTTATACATATATAACAGAGGACCCGAATGACGGTCTTCAGTAGGGATGTGTTATACTCATACGTCACGCTTTTTCCATTATTTGTAATGTGATAAATTATGTGAAAAAATATTGAAAAAAAAACACAATTTCCACGCTTTAGCGCTTTCCACTTGCAATGTGTGTATGTAATATGGCACGCCAACAGATATATATGTAAATGTTTATTGATGAATTCAGCTGATTATTCATATAGTTTGAGATTTGCATCTTTAAAGCGCTGAACTAAAACAAAGAAGTATCGTAATTTGAAAGCAAACTAGATTTTCAATAGCATTCCGTACAGCTCGCGTAAGTGTAATAACTGTGCACGTGTTGACGTCGTCATAATTCGTATATCGCGGATTTTTGAAAAATTGTCTAATGGATGAAGCAACTATGGACTTCCATAAAATAACGCCCGACTTAAAGACGGTATCTTTTCGAGCAGCAAATTTAATTGAATCGTCGTATCTAATATAATCGTGCTACATCCTAAGCTGCATCTCGCTTTCCATCAGGTGGAATTGCAGCCAAGCGCGAGCCTATTTCTACATTTTAAAATAATCTAGTAAGACTTTAAACATTCTAATAGGAGCACATCTATTGTTCACTGATGTTATCTTGTTAAGTACTTTAGATGCTATTAATCCGAGTAAAATGTGTTTTTTCATATTATTCACGCCGAGGAAGCCGCGAGCACAGCCCGCGCGTCGGGTTCTGGTCCGGCGCGTATAAAGAAATTAAACGTGTAAATTACCATTGTGCGTTCCCTCAAATATTAATTCGCCATCAAATCTCGCCTGCTACGCAATTCCCGGTGCCGACAATGGACGGCCGCTTTATGCCGTACTGCATCCCCAGCTACGAGAAAATTGCTTCGCGGAAAATTTATAACGAGCCCTGGCGTTCTCGGTAAAAATAAATAGAGCCGTAAAATATTTATTTACGCTTTAAAATGATATATTTTAACGGTTTACGAGTTTTATGAGACCGTTGATGGTCGCCTTGGTTTCGTATTGTATTAAAGTTACGCCTTCGTATCGTTAGCGTAAGTGGCGTATTAAAATTTTTATTAAATTCTCTGGGGCGTTAAGAAATCTCTCGGCTTACTGCGTAGGTTCGTCGCTGTGCCGTATCCATTTAGGTACTACTATGTTTTTCTTTATTATACCTACTTTTCTTATTATTTCATTGTTTTAATGTTTTATGTAGGTGCGTTTTGAATTTGTCCACTTTGATTTAATAAAATCACAATGTAATAACCGTGAGCGCTTGGAATACTTTCGAAGGGAGTGGTTAATGTCAACGTTGTAATGACAGTTTCAGTGTTCGTAAACACAACTGAACTTTGAAGCGTGTTCACAGCTAGTTCAAATGATAAAACAAACGGTATGAAATCCCAATACTTGGCGCTTATATTCTTAAAAGCAAATTTTTCGAAGATGTATCTGTGTAAGGACTGACTCGGTTGTTTGTGCTATTCGAAAATCGATTCCTATACTCAAACTTGATCGGGGCAAATTTGGTAGGAAACTGAAGATAGGTTTCCGGCTATTCACAGACAGCTATGACCACGTATGTATATTAGGCGACTTATAAAGCACACGCGCTTATGCCACGCTGCACATTGAAGCATTTATTTCTAACACTAGGTCACTGTTTATTGCTACAGTTTTTTATTTATTAAAGTATTCCAATCGCCACGGTTAAATATTATTTAATTTCTACTCTCGTTTTTAGATTATTATTTTGTCACATCGACCTTCAAACTGTTCAGTTCTCGATGGTTGTAAGCGCATGCTCCTCTTGCTTTCACGATCCCACGTCTCTCCGCATACTTACATATGTACTTACTGCGATTTTTTTACTCAGCACACTCCATTCTTTAACTGAGGGAAAGAAAGATAATTAATGTTAAATTACGACGCAATCGATTTATCTATATGGGAAATTGGAAGCGTTCGAAGTCAGTCCCCGGACGTAGCTGCTATTGTTGATGCAGTCTGTGGACCTCAGCCGCCAGGTGGCGTGCGTAGCAGTACGTCACTTCGTAATATGAAAAAAATACAAATTTAAATTAAACTTTTCCCTTTTTACATCCTCAATTATTTTTATTATTATTTAATAACACGGTACATCTAAAACACTGCAACATAATATCACGACGACACTAAACACTTATCGATTTGTAAAAACTATATTATATACATACGTAGATAGATCACTGGCGCACATGCAGAGGTACCTGCTGTAAATCACCAAGTATCCGTAGTCGCGGGTCACACGTCGCATACAAACGTACTTCAGTATCTTATACATTATTACCATAAATATATGCTTCCATGCACCAGGGATTTGCTTTGATCGAATACTCTTGCGATGCAAGCTGATGACCCGGTTGGGTGGGTGGTACTTCGATATAGATACGTAGATCAAGAGTTGTTTTAAAAATACGAGGTTTTATACCAGTTCTAAGTAATAGTATCACGTATCTTTCGAATCCCTGCACAGCACGTGATTCTTATTCTGTGCTGAAAATGTCACAGTATACTTTCAAATATACAATTTGCCCGCCATTCACTTCTGTATTATTTGCAGTAAATGGTTCCCCAAACGAACAAATGTGTGTTAAACATGACTAATTAGTACATTAAACAGACTAAAGCGGGAGATATAAAAATGGGATAGAAACACGAGAGCAAGCAAGAGAGTCGTACGCTTCCAACCGTCGAGCAGTAAAAAGTCAATGCTGACGGCAGTCCTTCTGCCAATCGTTCCTCACGTGGCAGCTGCTGGACCACATCCTGTTCAACCCGGCGCTGTGGATGTACACGCCGGCGGCGGTGCAGGCGCGCCTGTACTGCTACCTGGCCACGGACTTCCTGGCCGACGCGCACATCTACGGCAGCGTGCGCCGCGTCAGCACCGTGCTGCAGACCGTGCACACGCTCAAGTACTACTACTGGGTCGTCAACCCCAGAGCCAAGAGCGGCATCAACCCCAAGGGAATTGGTATGCTATTTTATTTGGTGAATACGACCATGTACGCGGGGACAGTAGAAATAAATGTACTAGATTATTACATGAATGTTAATTAAACAGAAAGACGACAAGGTCCTTACATTATTTCTTATGTTGCACTGACATAGTAAACGAACCATGTTTCAACGAAAAAAAGTGAAACTATAGAAGCTAATGAATTTACACGTGTACCTATGAATCGTTATATGATTTGCTTCTATTGATCAGTACTTGTTTTCCTCTAACCCTGTTGTCTTCGCAGACGGCCCGCGGCCCGCGCACAAGGACGTCCTCACCATCCGCGCTTACATCCTGCTGTTCCTGAAGCAGCTCATCATGATCGGCAACGGCGTCAAGGAGGACGAGCTGCAGGCGCTGCTCAACTATTTGACTACTATGAATGAGGTAAGAAAAACAGTTTAAAAAATATTCCCCACTTAACATTTTTGTTATAAAAGTTACCAGAGTATTCCTTTTAAAAAGAGTGATTGAACTAATTTATAAAGACTTTTATTAAATCAATTCCTTTTATATGTTTTTCTTCGATGTTCAAGGTATCAGGAATTTATTATTTACTCATTTGTTACACCAGAAGAAACCAGTTATTATTACATGTGGGTCTATGAAATCTTTAACATCAAGTCGATACAGATATTTGTTTGTTCGTACAGGACGAGAACCTTCACGACGTTCTCCAAATGCTGATATCACTCATGTCCGAACACCCCAGTTCCATGGTGCCAGCGTTCGATGCGAAGGTATGTCTGAAATGGATCTATATAGATACGTGTTTTAAACGAATACTAATAGGCAAAGTTAAGATTATTGATTGTAAAGTAATAATTGATAAAATAGAAATCGTGTTTATTATTTTTGGCCTTAAATGCGTTAATTCGATTCATGGGGCAGGGTGGAGTGAGGACGATTTTCAAGTTGCTGTCTTCCGAGAGCCAGCTGATCAGGTTGCAGGCGCTGAAACTGCTCGGCTTCTTCCTGAGCCGAAGCACCCACAAGTAAGTAACGGTGCAAAATTTGTCGACATAAATGTGAAGTAGTCGTTTACCCCGGTTCGCATAACGTAAAATTATTTAAGACGAGATTAAACAGGCTCCGTCTAGGCGAGCGCGCTACATCCTAAGCCACAGCCGCCTCCGCCTCAGGTGACACTGGAGTGACACACGAGGCCAGGATTACTTTAAATAACGCGAAGCGTATAGCGAGGTGCGTGTGCGCAGACGCAAGTACGACGTGATGTCGCCGCACAACCTGTACACGCTGCTGGCCACGCGCCTGGCCGGCGCCGGCGACGCGCTGGCGCTGCCCGTCTACAACGCGCTCTACGAGCTGCTCACGGAGCACGTGGCGCAGCAGATCCTCTACACCAGCCACCCCGAGCCGCAGCCGCACTTCCGCCTCGAGAACCCCAGTGAGTCGCCGCGCCCCGCCCTGCCGACCCATCCTTTCGAGCTTAAAGAATACGCTCAAAAAAAATTTCACTTTCCGTTTACGAAGGATATCCCTTACCGCAATTTGCGCTTATTCGATTTGTCCAAATTGTGACATCCACACGTTTCTCGTACCATTAAACCCATTAAATCCAGTAAAGTAACCAACGCACTCATCCTTAATACACAGCTTTACACGTTTTATACTGCAACATTTTCAGCTTTGTCTTTATTAATGATAAATAATATTTTTATCTATAGTGATACTGAAGGTGGTCGCAACTCTAATTCGCCAATCGAAGCAGACTGAGCAACTGTTGGAAGTGAAGAAGCTCTTCCTGTCGGATATGACGCTGCTATGCAGCAACAACAGGGAGAATCGACGCACGGTGCTGCAGATGTCGGTGTGGCAGGAGTGGCTCATAGCGATGGCCTATATCCATCCGAAGAATGCTGAGGAGCAGAAGATATCCGACATGGTATACTCGTTGTTCAGGATGCTGTTGCATCACGCGATCAAGCACGAATATGGTGGATGGCGCGTGTGGGTCGATACATTGGCTATTGTACATTCAAAGGTAAGATCTCGTGTATTTATGAACAGATATCCTGATTTGGTCATCGTTCTTACCAATGAGTAGACAAAGTTTGGAAGTTATTCTCCTTAAATGATTGAATATCAGTGAGTTGAACTGAATATTTTTCAAATTACGTATTTTTCAGGTGTCATATGAAGAATTCAAGTTGCAGTTTGCACAGATGTACGAACATTACGAGCAGCGTCGCGCCGATAACATCACGGACCCGGCCGAGCGACAGCAACGACCCATTTCAACGATATCGGGCTGGGACAGACACACAGACGGAACGTCCACGTCTACAACTGCTACAAATAAAGCCATACAAGATACAGACGAAAGTGAAAGTTCGCCGGTGACCATCAGAAAGCAAAACGTACTCAACCATGCCGCTCAAACTGAGATCGGAAAAGGTTTGTCCTTACGAGAAGTCGAAGGAAATTGCATATGTTCCAAACCGAAAACTACTGCCAGTGATAGTACAGAGGACAGTCGGACTACTGTAGTGTATAGTGAAATGTGTAAAGTGCATAGCCCTGCTAAGGAAGTCGTGAATACCGAAGTGGCCGAAGAAGACGGTTGTGATAGTATTAAATACACAGATAACGATGAGGAACACTCTGTCGACGACGGAGAAGTAACCAAGCCGGAGTTGCTCAATAACGAAAACGAATTAGTTCAATCTATCATTGAAAATAAGCTGTTAGAGAGCTCAGAATCCGGACTAGGGACAATCGAAGCGGATTCAGAGAAAATTGACAAAACTCTCAATAGGCGAGGTAGCCTTGACTATATTCCTGTGAGGGATATAGGAGAAAATGTCATAAGAGAAGATATTAACGATAATACGGACAGAAGCGAAGGTATCCCCTCAAGTCTATCTGCTAGTGAAACTGCGAGCCCAGAGCGTATAGCAGATGGATTAAACGTAATAATTGAAAGAGAATCGGAATTATCTGATCCGTCCGAACTATATTTGACTCCAAGCGAGGCAACGAGCCCAAAGAAAATACAAGACAAAACCGAAGGAAACATTTTGGATGAAGTTGTGAGCAATGATGACCCAAAACACATTGCGATTAATATTGTCAATGACGTACTTACAATTGCTTTAGAAACTGTGCGGTCTAAGGCTGATGACGATACCGATTCAGGCGCTATATCCGGTGGATTGCACTCTGAGGGCAATACCCCCAATGGCAGAGATGATTTAGAACAAGATATTGAGGATATTATACAGCAAAAACAATCAGTTGAAACTATTGCAAATGACATCATTAACGACCTTATAATGACGGTCGTGTCGAAGACCGAAGAAGAAGAAACTGCCATAAGTCAACACGACACACCCCAAAAAGAATTCGTATCTGATATACCACAAGATAGCGATGTGCTACCTATAGACGGGGATTTAACTGTAAGTTCTGAAATCAACCAGACGAAAGAAGTAGATGTCAATGATTTACATAAAAAGGAAGTCGCAGAGAATACCTCCAATGAAGAAAACCAAAGAGAGGAATCCAATGAAACAGATGAAGACAAAACTCCGGAAATACCTCCGATTTCAACAATCAGCGAGAATATTTCGCTGGCAAATAAGAAAGAGCAAGAAGCCGAAGAAGAAAGGAATCGTGAAAGCGAAAGAGAGAAACGTCGTGTTAGTTTACCTGGTGACGGTGAAATGAAACAGGACGGGAGTAGGGTCGAAGGTGTTGCGTCCCAGGGCACGAATACTTCGACGTCACCCAGACGACCTCGAAGTGCTTCTACGAGCACCCAAGTGGACTCTAATCATTTCGGTAATAATATTGGCTCTTATGTATTCAAAATACTGTATCCCGTATCTAACTACATACCCTTATATCATATATCAATGTAATTTTATGTCCATGAAATAATATTGCAACCTAAACCTATATTTTTGTGCTCTGATCCCTGATACAAAACAATTCTTTAATCTGGTACTACGAAAGTTCGTCGGTATCTATTCGATACTTCTTTTCTCTCATTTCAAGGAATTTTCAGAAATCTCGCCATTTCATAATGTCTGCTATCGTTCTTATAGTTTTTATACATAGGTTACACTTTAATATTATATACAGGTAAATATAAAGTACCGACAGGTTTGTAACGATAGAGATGTTTGGCACTCTCCACTCCCTGCCTAGCCTATGACGGACCTGTCGTGACAACATAATGATAATAATAGTTATATTTGTGTTTGTAATATTTTAGAAACAAGGCGGCCCTCGAGGTGCAGTAGACCGATGTTCTCACCGGGACCTACTCGACCTCCCTTCAGAATCCCGGAGTTCCGCTGGTCCTACATACACCAGCGACTGCTCTCTGATGTGTTATTTTCGCTTGAGACTGATATACAAGTATGTTAACTTGACTTTATTGTAATGTTACCCTCATACATTCAAATTTTTTTGTTGTTGTATATATTCATTTATACAAAACTGTCTGAAATTTTTCTACAACTATCGCTACTATTTTTGGTCAGAGTTAAATATAATTTTGTACAAAAATCAATTGCCAGGAAACTATACGTAGAGTAAGGTCTAATGTAGAATGTAAAAAACTCATAGAGAAGATTGAACATAATATACTATCAACATCCCGATTATCATTATTGTTACCAATCTCTATCAGTGCACTTCCGGACATAAGCTTTGTTGCATTCAAAATAATTTACTTGTTATTACTCTATTTATGCTCGCAATCTTAATAACCTTATGACCCTTCAAGGTCATCTAAGTAGACAACTAGCTAAAGGCTTTTCTAATTAGCCTTACAAGTAGCAGTAGGTACCGCAAATACTATTAGCTGAACAATTTCGTCGCCCCCCAGGTGTGGCGCAGTCACTCCACCAAGTCGGTGATCGACTTCGTGAACAGCAGCGAGAATGCTATCTTCGTGGTGAACACTGTGCACCTCATCAGCCAGCTCGCAGACAACCTGATTATCGCGTGCGGCGGGTTGCTGCCGCTGCTGGCCTCGGCCACCTCACCCAATGTGAGCTTACTCGTACTCAAGTAGACAGCTTCATAATTAAATTGAAGTTGTTGGTATATATTACATGAAAATGTACACCATCATAATTATGTACTTAATATTTCGCGGAAAATTTTACAAAAATTTTAACTTATGTACGTATTAAAAATATTCACTAAAAATGGGTGCGTATAACTGCTCGCAGAACGAGCTGGACGTGATCGAGCCGACGCAGGGCATGCCGGTGGAGGTGGCCGTGACGTTCCTGCAGCGGCTGGTGTCCATGGCCGACGTGCTGATCTTCGCCAGCGCGCTCAACTTCGCCGAGCTGGAGGCCGAGAAGAACATGTCTAGCGGCGGCATCCTACGCCAGTGCTTGCGGCTGGTCAGTGCTCCCCGCCTCTTCACTAGCCCCTCTACGCGCTAGTCTTAGCTGTCGTCGACAGCCATGTTAATGTTTGTTGATTTATTTTAATTATTAGTTTAAAAAAAGTAACACAAATATATTCGCTAATTTTTTGATGGCATGAATTCATATTAAGTGATAAAACTGTTGGCCATTTTATCGGCTTATATATTTTAATTTTAATGTGAAGGTACGTCAGTGCTGCCATCTACACGGTCGGAATATTCGATATCAATTTCATTCATTGACGTGGCTGTTAATCTTGTAAATATTGACAATCGTTGTGGATTGCTTCGGCGCTCAAAATTCTTAATTTATATAAAACGTGTGATTTAAGTAGTTGTTAAACTCAATACCGAATAGCTCGTGTTGTTAAAACCTACGAGTTTTTTATAAAGTTGTATTAAATTTTCTTATTGACTTCCCGTTAATGTGTGTGTTTGTATGTTTGTTAATATATGTAGAATTATAGAGAAATAGCTTTAGATTTCAGAATTTTTGAACTTTCGTAGTTTATTAATTGTTAACTTACTTCTATAGTAATACAATTTGACGTAACGTAATAGATTGACTTTTGAACGTCTTCGGTCGAAAACGTTAGAATTACTACTTTGGAGACATAATATTTTCATTTAGAAATCAAATCAGTATTTATAGATAAAAAGCTAGCCTCGAAGTTACTAATGCAAAACCTTGAATCTATAGAAAAAAATCTATAAACTCTTCTCTACAAAATGTCGTCGACCAGAGGAAAATTTTAGAGGTAGCCGTAGCCGCTTGTTCGAGTACGTGACAAAGTAAATTTTATTGTACTCGTACTGACGTCTATACATAGACTCGACCGACCGCCGCTCGCTCGCTCAAGCTAAGCGTCCAGCCGCTCCATAATGTCGATAATTCGGTTAAGAGAGAGCTACGAGCTCGTTTAAAATGTAAGAGCCGGCCGTGAGAAGGACGAGGCGCGGCGAGCGCAGCGCGGGCGGCAGGTAGCGTGCGGTAGCGTGTGTGTGCGCAGGTGTGCACGTGCGCGGTGCGCAACTGCCTGGAGTGCAAGGAGCGCCAGCGCGCCGCCGCCGCGCGCGCCGCGCGCCCCGACGACGCCGAGCCCAAGGTGAGCCCCGCCCCGCGCACCGCACCTCTCCGCCACGGACTCGTGTCATTCTGGTATCGCGATCCCGCGACTAGGGCTTGTCTATCGGTTTTTGACTTGCAAAACGATTCCGTTACCTTTCTATTCGACCATGCAGGGGATATTCGAAAAAAGTCACTTCTCCGTCTCACTTTATTTAATACAAAAGAGGTGTAGTTTGTCGCCTTTCCCTTATCCGTAAGTGAGCGAGACTGATGGAACGTAATCCTGCTCGGGCCGTGTCAGGTATCAGTTACGTAAGTAATGAGCAAGCGAGAAGAAAGTATATTTCTACATCTGTCACACGCGCTCAATAGCGAAGGCGCTGCTCCTATACTTCCCGTGGCTTCCTTGCGTCCATGTTATCCTAGTACCCTTTACGTTAGCTTAAAGGGTTAATTGGTTGACTTTCCTAGCTTGTATTAATTATGAATTTGCAACTGGACTGAGTTTATAGTTACTTGTGTGGGCATGGCAGTAATTCTAAGCAGTAATTATTTGTATAAATCTGTATTTTCGTTTTTTTTACATGAACTTTTGTTAGTATACATGTGCATATATTTAGAAAGGTAATGAATTTACTTACAATTAGTCGAATTTGCATTTATTTTTTCGTTAATTAGTCAGTATCCACTATATTAGTTATATTTAAATAAATGAATAATTGTGATTCCTTTTACAACATTATTTTAGTAATGTATGTGAATATCTCAGAGCGTGGTGGCAAGTCTGGCGGACGCGTCGAGCCCGGTGAAGGATCCAGAGAGGCTGCTCCAAGACATGGACGTGAACAGATTGCGGGCTGTAATATACAGGGACGTGGTATGTGCTACCACCAGCTTACGTTTTACGTTATATAACATCATTATTTGATAAGTTCGAAAATTGCAAAAAATCAGTGTTTAAAAGAGTATGTTAACATATTACATATAAACAACAGTGTCACATGTTAACTACGGATCTTGTAATGGTCGAAATACGAAAGCGATTTATTAGTTTTTTTCTTTGAATGTTGTACAGATTCTGGTATCAAAGAATGCATCTGTTTAAAATGTTTGCAAACGATGTATTATTGTCAAAATTGACATATTACGTTATGTACATATGTATACGAACACAGATATTTTAGAAATGAAATTACGGAGATTAGATCGGCAATGTAGGTCAAAATATATTTTATTACTTTTATTTCCTTGATAATATTTAAAACGCGGTCAAAATTAACATCTATCATCACGTATTTTGTGTATTACACAGGTTTTTTGGCCCTTTGGCGTAATAAAGCGGAAGAGAGCAGAACTATAATAAAAACTCCATACCGAGTCATGATAACACGTTACGAATGTTGCTTAGGGCATTCGTAATTTGAATAAGATTTATTGTTATCGTTACGATTGTTCGGTTAAATTATTATTACTGTAGTTCTTACCAGATAAAAAATAAAATATTGTCAAACCTACACGTAAAACGAAATCGCTCAGTGTCGTCCATAGAGATGACATCACAATACTCGGGCCACAATGCAGTTAAGCTATACGGGGTACCATAAAGTAGAATAGTTGCGATCAGGCTTCAGCGCGCAGCGAGCTAGTGTGCGGGTTGTGAGGCAGTCCCCGGGCGCGTTGCAGGAGGAGACGAAGCAGGCGCAGTTCCTGTCGCTGGCCATCGTGTACTTCATCTCGGTGCTGATGGTGTCGAAGTACCGCGACATCCTGGAGCCGCCGGCCGCCGCGCCCGACGCCGCGCGCCGCGCGCCCGCCGCGCCCGACGCCGCCGGTACCTCCCCGCGGGGCCCTCTTATTTGTTTCCGTGTATTTTAAGTTGCTCGTTTGCCTTATTTTCTAATGTTTCTTTCTCTGGTTCGTTCCTCAAATATTTTTTTAAGTTACGCCACGAAATCGCCTGCAGGACGCGCAAAATTACGATTATTTATGTGTTACTTTCCCTTCCTTATTGTTATATTGAGATTTAGCTTAGGTTACTATTTTAATTTTTTATGTATCGTTCGATAAATTGTTCCCGATGATGTAAATAGACTTTTATGAACTCATTCTATCATTACATCCATCTAGTGCCGCGCACAGTAGACAGTTGTCGACAAATTTTTTACTGATTCCTGAAATTTCTGCATAACTTCTATCAGTTAATATTTCTAGATTTATACTTAAACCATTCTAGTCTCATTAGTTTTAATTTTGTTCAAATTTGGTATTCGGTTGCTTCTTTTTACGCTTGGCACTAATAATATGTTAATTACATTATTCACAGGAATATAAAATCATAACAGTACATCGTTTCTGTTGAAAAGTATAGGAACGTTAAATTTGTATTGAGTAACTTATCTCACCCTGAGTCGCTTTCAAAATTATATTTATGTTAGTTTTCAATTTGATATCGCATTTAAAATGCTTAATACTTAAATATGCCACTATTGAACATCCTATCGAAACTCACATTAAACATAGTACTACTAAAAATCAAAGAGAATGGTATAAATATTGCTCGTATATCGATGATAATATTTCATATATTATCAATTCACATGCAAGTACGAATTTTGATGGCGACACATATGACACCAAAGTTTACTTACTTGACCTGTGTATCTGAAGTGTGTCGTTTCTCCTCTTTTTCACGCCGCTTGATATCGCCTCACGGTTTGGGACACTGGTAAAATTTACGGTACTACCACACTGCCTGCGACACTCCGACATCGATACTATCATTGCACAACACTACACGACTCGCTCTCGTCGAAACACGAACTCCTCGCTAAACATGATAACTCTACGATCCATATTTCGCGTGTGGATTTCTGTGTGGATATATTCTATCATTGTTCGTGAACATATCCTTCGATTTAACGTGCTCTGATGACCCTATCGTGCTGTTTTCTCTTGCTTTCGCTTATTACTTTCGCTCATCTTAATTTTTAACCCGTTTTTATCTCCTTTACGATATGTTCCTCATCTTTCAATATTGTTATGATTGTTTCTATTTCATCAAATTCGATTCGATCATGTTCAATTAAACACTTATCAATTTCATTTTTCAAAATATGTATATATTCCTTCTTCACCTCGTTTCTAATTATATTCTTTGTATTGATCAATTCTCTTACTACGGGGATGTCTTTTTTTACTTTAAACGCTTTATCAATATCACGATTGACTTCGGTTCTATCTGTAAATACCTAACATTCTGATTTACTTTCTCCTACTGGGCCATCTTCATAACTGTTCTTTGAATTCTGTCCATTGGCACCTTTTCTGCTCGTCATCCTTCGTACTTTTCCACCTCCATCCGTTCCCCGTTCGCAATCTCCGTCGTTCGGTGTGCGGTGTCGATGGGCAGGGTCCCGGCCGCTGTTCCCGCAGTGGTCGCACCACGTGTACCCGCAGTTCCTGCCGGGTGGGCACCCCGCTCACCGCCACTCGCACTGCAAGCTCGAATGCGGCCAACACCAACACACCAACACGCACGCTCACGCACGCATCGCTAGTTACCACCGCGCGCACGCAGGTACGGCCGCCGCCCGCCGCGGGCGCGCCGCGTCCGCCTCGCAGCCCGCTGCCCTACTTCTATATTGATTCAATATAAGACTATTTGTCCTTTGATAGTAGGTGAATGAAGACTGCGATGCGGACGCACGATAAAACTCAATGTGGTCAATGTTCGCGTTCACTGTTTTGTCTCCTTATATAATTCTTATACTAGTATATTTCTAAGTACTCGGTATATAAATGAAGGCTTATGAAACTGAAGCATAAATAAAACTTAAGCATTTCGTTTATAGTTACTTGTAATTTAGTTCGCCTCCATATCCTGTAACGATGAAATCGAAGGGGTTTGAAGTGACTTTATGTTTTCTCAATTAATACAATTTGATTGATCGAAGTAAGTTATCCGTGATCGATGTTGTAACAGACAAAACAGTGCCAATCGGCACCGCTTTAGCACTGCTGTGGATTTTTTCTTTTAGTGTTTCTTATGATTTGCGTCACCGTCGACTTAGAACTTATGAGTGGTTTTTATCATCCATCATCATCACACATGCATGTACCATGTTCATTAATGGATCAATAGTTTATGTCTAAAATTATTGAGGGATTATTTTTCTTTATGTTCCCTTTACAATTATTTCGTGTGTTTTCGAATTCTTTTGTTTATATTCTGGTTTTCAGATAAACCCTATTAAAATAGTCTTTCAGCCTCATGTAAATGTATAGTTTTGTCACAATCCCGCACTTAATTTTATAATAACCATAATCTAATTAAATAATGCCTTAAGATATTTCCAATAGAATAGTATTTAAGTAAGTTCAAAGTGATAAGTACCGGCTTACTTTTAATCGAGCCAGATAGTCGTTCATATGAAAAAGTTCCTATAGCCACGATCTTCCTACCCGCTTCTTCGAGCTGTCGTTGTTGTGATATATGTATGTACGTAACTGTGTACGACAAGTCAATGTAAGAACTCTGCACTTGCATAACGTTCTAGATACTGTTAAATCATTTAATGTTTCCATAGATCACAATGGCGATGACGTGGAATACGCCATGATTGTAGTGGACGAGAACAATTCCACAATGAACGAACTCGACTCGCCGTCCATGAAGGTAAGATCGAAATTTATATTTTATTGCAATAGAATACATATCCATCCGTTGTTAAAGTTCAAATTAGCATGTAAACATTTTAATGTTCCAGTGTTCAGTAGGAGTCAGTTCTCTAACTCTATTTCTCATTTGTAGTTCATTTTATTTTAAATCCAATTAATAGCTGTAGGTAGGAACTGACTGTATCATAAGACAGTCTATGACATTATTAGCTGATATGTTGCTGTTAGTAAAAGTGGCTTTTTAATTTACATCCATTTCAATACTGACCGAGTCATTTTTGCTGTCCCATCGGTTTTTGCCACGACGTTGCCACTCTTTAGCCAACGGTAGACCCATTTGTTATTATTTTGGTTCGGCTCGGGTATAATAAGCGGTAGTCTCTATCACGCTGTTCATTAACGAACATTCTAGAACAGGTACAATTTAAATTTTAAAATGTCATCTACTGTTCTTATGTTAATATTAATTCTCAGCAACCATGTGTTTGACGTCGTTTATTTGCTTAAACATTTGTCCAGAGCCACAGCATGATCCTCCAGATCTCCCAAGTAGGTATTAGGTGTTAATGTATCCCATAAAAATTTCCTGCCGTGTATGTAATGTACGTACGTTCGTAAGATATAGTTACATAGTTGCATAGATTTACCTACTCGTAGTAGTGCATGCCTTGAGATTGATACCCGTTGAGTCCAATACGCGGACTGGCGTTTGAAAGTTTCATTTGCTCCTTACATCGCCAACATTGGTTTTCGTTGTCGCCCAACTGTTACTGTAATCTGTATGTTCACGTGGTCTCGTTGTTGTCACATTGGACGCTTCTTACATCCGTTTTTTTTTTCTATTACTTTTTGCGCGCGCATCGCGTTATGTCGGTAAAGGACGGGAAGGAAAGTGTTGCCGAAATTGAAACTACGACAGACGAAGTGAAACCGCACGCGATAGATAGGCCGAAGGAAGAGACGGCCGACAAAGCGGAGGAGATGGCGGCTTCTCCCACCGATAAACCCGCTGTGTCGCCATCTAGCGAGAAGGAGGAACCGCTGTTCAAATCGAGTCTTCGCGTGAAACTTCAATCTAAGCCCAAGGTTAGTTGGGGTGGGGAGCTGTGAGGCCGATCGCTCTGTCCCTTTCTATTAGATGCGTTCTCTTCTCGCGTTCGGTGGTCTTCTGAGTCCCTGTTTATTAGACATTAGACTCTATTACCTATTTCACTTGAATGAGGTCCATTGTGTTTGTTTCAACATTGTTTTAATTCAAATGTAACGAATTGTTCAAATATTAAAAGTCATTAGTTTTGATTTATTTTTTAATAACCAATATTCTTATGTTTACTTTGAAATATAATAAAGTGCAGTTGTGTATTTAATTGATGGAAAAAAGGAAATATCTCTGTTTCGAGTGTAAATTGAAAGTTTTATTTTGTTATTTAAGTAATGATAATATAATTAAAACATTCTCGTAACTCCAAACGAGTATTGAACGGATATTGAGTAAGGACCTCATTTCAGGGAAACACTAAACTTCATCTAACTGCTCCGATCTAGAAACTTCTCCGACATTATCTATCTATTAACAAAACCCTTCTATCTAATAAACGAGTCTTATTATCCTGTTATAAGCCACCCGCCGCAAGGCCGAAACCCTTGCCGGAGATAACCGTGTCGGTGGTCAACCTGGTTTGTACACGTTGATACACACACCAGTTTTAGTGTCACACGAGCGTTCGCTTGGTTCTGGAAGCCCACCACTTGCCTGTTCACGTGCTACAATTACTTCAGTAGATCTTTTATTCACCGCCAGTCTTACTTTGCTACAGCGTACTTTATGAGGAAACTTTCACACCATAGAGATCTCCATGATGTTCTCTACGGTGTATGATATCTGCCAAAACGCGCTTGTCCAGCGTGACAAACTATGACTTTAACCATTTTGTTCTGGCCTACACAAACTGTAGCCACTACTGAGTTCCGTAATAAAAGTTACACGCAAAAATAACATGTTGACGACTGCGTTGGTCGAGTGGTTGCGAATACGATTGCTAATCGAGAGATACTGGGTTCGATCCCCAGATCGGGTGTAATTGGTTTTTCTGACTTGAAATTCCTAAAAGTGGCTCGGAGTCTGGATTTGTTCCGTGTAAGCAAAACGCTCACCAGATATTTCACGACAAGACGTAAACGTAACTGGTAAAACGTATGAGTGTACTACACTACTCCGCCTACCTCTTCAGAGATTACAGGTGCGATGTTACGTTTAAATGTCAAGCTTTGAATTTTTCTCGTTTTTTTATTTCACAAAAAATAGTGACAAATTCTTTATAAATACCGATAATCGGACTCCAAATAGAAATAAGCAATGAGAATTCCAATGAGGTGTTCCAGTTCCAAGCAGAGCACATTAAAACCCTCACCGAGTTCAAACACGCTTGTTCACACGTGTACCCGAGACTCGTTCACAGAACTTAAGCTGTTCACGAACTATTAGGCTAACGCTGCGCTCACTAATGTACTGTACTGTAATATTGTTGTACCCTGTATATACATACATGCACCCTTACGCGGGTCAACGATACATTGTTACGATCTATTCACTAAATACGATTTTTCCTTCTTACATAGTAATTATAGGTGGGGACAATCCCGACCTGACCACTTTTAAACATTCTTGAAGAAAACACATTACGTACTGAGCACTATATGGTAATGGATTAACTGCAGCTATCAGAGTGACTGTGTCAGTGTTTGACTGTACAGTCGTGTTTTGAAATTAATTCTTGCAAGTTTACCGGGTTGTGAGAAGTATGATTTGATTCATTAGCTATTCTTAAATACTGTTTTTGCTTCGTGTTCTATATTAAATAAAAAAATGTATGTAAATCATCATTTTTTAATTAATTTTATTGTTATAGAATATTTACCATGAAATATACAGTAATATAATATATTAATAAACGAAATAATGCATTGTAAGTACGAACGTTTTAAAGTGATTTTTTTACACAAATCAAACACTGCACGCCTGATTTCACTCCTCAATGATATTCATCAATGTTACAAATACATATAGGGAATACATTATTTGATGATTTTTCAAATTGTACTGTCACATGTGTGTCCTGTGTTACTCCTTTCATACAAAAATTTAGAAACATTGTTCCTTAATATACATATGTGTTACCGTAAAACTATTGTAATACCATTCATAACATATCCTTACAGTATTTTCATGTATTGCTTACTTTAAAGCCTCTTTTGAAACTTGCCCGTTTCGAGAAACAAGAGGTACTTTTTTCACAATATTACGTGAGTTTTATGAATATGGATTTGCGTAACGTAAGCCTCAATGGTAGTTATGAAAATAACGTATTCATTTACCGTCAACTACACATATTTTTATCCACGTCAGAGTATGCATGTACGTAGGTTCTTACGGTAATGTTTCCTGGTATTATTACTATTAGACATAATATATTTTTTTTATCCATTACGTGGCATGTGTCGTCCGCTTCACAATGGTCTTGTTCGCATGTTGTTCTCACACTCGCTGTATTTGTACTTTCCTATTTTCCGAATTTCTTAGTGTTTATATTTTATACTTACTTCGCTTCACATTTGAACGCTATTCCTGCAACTTTTTACATTGGACTCGATTCACTTATTCCCCCAGTTGTATTTAAAATGAGATGTAAGTATGTGTTGTGTGATATGAAATAATATATGCGTATACTCGCTATTAAAATTTGTTAATACGTAGTAGAATGGGCTAGTTAAAGTTTTAAATATTAAACTGATATTTAATTACCTGTTTTGAGCAGTTTAATCTATAATAACATTACAGTTTAACAGAGCAAGGAATATTTATTAAGTTATTATCTTTGACGCTATCTTCTATCGTGTAATCATATTTGTCTGCTCAATATAGCCTTCGAATTATTGAAAAGTTTTCTTATCTATTCATTTGTGTAAATAACTAGTACGATTCCCACCACCAGAGCGTGGACTCCATTGAGGACGCGGGCTCGTTCCACCTCAACTCCACCGAGACCACCAACAACGACCCAGAGACGTCCAGCGAGATCGCCATGGACGACAACAAGCATCCTGTAAGTCCTTCTCGTTCGTACGTCATTCTCATTCTCTCTCATTCGTCTGCACATTCGGAAGATATTTTTTTTGTCTTATCTCATATTTTCATAGTTCATCAGTTTTAATATATTTTGACATCATGTTTATTAGTGGTTATTTTATTTTACAGTTTTAAGTACAGGTTTGTTATTTTGAATAAAGTCATTTCTAAAAAGGGAGTATTTGTTAATATGTTCTGAAAGGTCAATGCAAGTGAAATGTACTTTTCACTTGAATTGAGATCGCAGAGCAAGAAATATAAATTTGTTTAGGAAACGACTTAACGATATTTCTCTTGATAACCAATTGTTTCAGATTTATTTACAAATATTCCTATTAAAGGTTTATAATAATATAAAATTAAAATGTTCATGAAATTAAATTTCAATGTTACAAATCGTTACAGCTGTATCGTAACGTGGGGTTTGGTTACAGGTGAGCAACGACGAGTCGTGGACCGACGTGAATCTGAACGAGGACGGCGAGAGAGGCCCCGCCACCATCACCGGCAGAACCAGAGATCATGACGGAAACATTCACGAAGGTATTTAATATTGTATACGTGGAGTATTTTTCGTTTCATTTTTCGAATACTCATCATTCAAGGTTAGATCCATAAATTACATCAAGGTATTAATGTATGATAAGAGTGACGAAGGATAAGGATAGCCATATTTGCCACTCGATGCTCTCTGCAAACAAATTAACGAGAAAATAATTCTAATGATGGCCAACCTCCGGTACGGGATGGCACTGAAAGAAAAGGAAGCTCCTCTACCTAATCTGCCTACTCTGTAATTATACAATAATAGTTTATTAAACCGGATTTGAATGTAACGCTCTCACCTATTTCAGATATAGAAAAAACAATTCACATGAGGAATTCAGAGCACCACCACGTGCAGCAGCGCCACCAGAACAGGAGTCTGCAGGCCGCGCAGAGACACTTGCACCCGGTGGGTACCCACGGACACGGGCAGCAATGAACCTACACGTGTACGCTGTTACTGTTGGCGCTGCATTAGAACTGTCACTTTGGTACACGCGTAACATCCGAGATCTGGCCAGTGCGTTGCCGATGTTAAAGGACAGCTCTCTTTGCGCTTTTCTCAATCAACCCTATGTCATACTATCAGCCTCGCTCAATTATTCGTTTTTGGTTTACTTTATGCGACTTTTGAATAAATATTGAGATACATTTTTCAGGATAATGAAACCCTCGCGGGGCTGAATGCGATGAACGCGTCCATGTCCGTGGACGGCGTGTCGCGCGAGGCCTCCCTCACGCACAAGCTGGAGACGGCGCTGGGGCCGGTGTGCCCCCTTCTGCGAGAGATCATGCTGGACTTCGCGCCCTTCCTCTCCAAGACGCTGGTCGGCAGCCACGGACAAGAGCTGCTGATGGAGGGTAAAGGTATAGCTTGTAAGCATGCTAGGGGACTGCAGAGGATGGTGGTGGGCTTTGTTTTAAATGTGTATATATATATATACATAAATTATATATATATCTACACAACGTGTATTTATTAAATATCTCTCCTCTTTTTCTATATTATTTCTAACTGAATATTGTTGGGGTTCTCAATGGGGCTTTGGACATTAACAGCACACGGTGAGTTGGGTAGGTTTAATATTTATAGTATTTAATATTATAACTAACAAGAAAAGCTTAAAGCTGTATGGCCTTTTTTGTACACGTATTTAACAAAATATCTAGTATTTTCAAAATCGGATACTTTATGTGTGTTTGATCAAAATATAAAATAAACTTTAAAAACATGTGATGTACGAAACTTGTTCCATGTTATCTGTTGGTGAATAATAAATAGTTTTTTACCTTCTTTTTTTCAGGTCTTCAGACTTTCAAATCCAGCACATCCGTGGTGGAGTTGGTGATGTTGCTGTGCTCCCAGGAGTGGCAGAATTCCTTGCAAAAGCACGCAGGGCTGGCCTTCATCGAGCTGATCAACGAGGGTCGGCTGCTGTCCCACGCGATGCGGGACCACATCGTTAGGGTCGCCAACGAAGCCGAGTTCATTTTGAACAGGATGAGAGCTGATGATGTGTTGAAGCATGCTGACTTCGAGGTTAGTGTTGAGATAATAACTGTAAAAAAATTTAATAATTGTTTTTAATATCCGATGAGTTTTCGGTCGCGATGACGCTCGATAAAAGTATACATGCGATCTAATGTGGAGGATGTGTATTTAGGAGAGGCATATTTTTTTGTTTTAAAGAGTTTAAGGTTACACGTCTGGCAACACGGACGTCGGTAGAGCGTTCCATTTCTTAAAGAATGTAGTTACTTAATATTTTGAGTAGGTAAGGAAGATCGAATAGGTTTACTTCGACAGATTTTTTAATCTGCATATTTTTATATGCACACGTAACGATGTCGCGTCAACAATCGATCTCATATGTTTTCTCAATGCGGGCTCATAGAGCGGTCGACTAAACGGTTACGGGCGGTCACGACTTTTAATTATAATCACGAATATAAATAATTTTATATGAACGTCGGCGAAAACGTACCGGCGCATGTGTACGAGCGTATACGAGCGAGGTCGGGGGTGTGCGCAGTGCCTGTGCGCGGCCACGGGCTGCGAGCGCGCGGAGGAGGAGCGCACGTGCGAGCGCCTCATCGCCGCCGCGCGCCGCCGCGACCACGCCGCCGCCGCGCGCGCGCTCGACAAGCTGGCGCACGCCGCCGCCGCCCGCCAGGGGTACGCGCCGCCCAGCCGCCGGCCGCCAGCGCGCCAGGCGGCTCACTAACCGGGTCGCTCTGTGTTGCCGCAGCGTGGACGAGGCGGGCGGCGCCGAGGGCTTCTGGAAGCTGGACTCGTGGGAGGACGACGCGCGGCGGCGGCGGCGCCTGGTGCCCGACGCGCGCGGCCGGCGCCACGCGGCCCGCGCGCCGCGCCACACGCCGCGCCACACGCCACCGCCGCCGCGCGACGCCATCACGCAGGTGCGCCGCGCCGCCGGCGGTTCTCGCTCGAGGCACACTCTCCATGTAGAATCCGATGAATTCCAATGCCGTTACAAAATTACGCGTGTTTTATGGTGCCGTAAAACTTCCTATAAAATTGTTTATCCAGCCGCTTTAAGATGAAGTGTAAACAAAATCCTAGTAGCGATATTAAGAATTCATGGAAGAAAAACAGTAGCCTCCCTCTAATTATTTTCCGTCTATATTTTTGTTATTCATTAGTGTTATCGCACAGGTTTTACATTTTTCAAAAGATCTCCTTATTTTGCATTAGACTTAGGTATACATGCATAGTGTAAATGTAATGTAAGAAGGTGACTTCTTATTCACGAAAATATCGACGTGCTTTAATAACTTACAAAAAAAATTTAATATGAAGGTACAAACGACGAACTATGAAAAAGAAAAATAAATAGTGATGTCAATAACTTACGGTAAAGAAATAAATCAATTTTATAATTTAACATATTTGTAGGTACACTCCTCTAGCTGCACGTATTACATATTTGAAAACAAGCCTCGAGATGCATGCGCTAGTTAAGTATAGTTAAGAAAGCTTAAGAGGTGGGATGCGAGATCCATCCTCGGGCAGTTAAGCGTGCAAGCAGTGTACGAGCGCCGTGCGCGTGTGCGCAGGCGGCGGGCGAGCTGCACGCGCGCATCGCGGCGGCGGCGGGCGGCGCGACGCTGGCGGCGCCGCCCGCCGCCGACCTGCTGGACGACGCCGACCTGCTGCTGGACGAGCGCGACGCCGACCAGGACCTCGCCGGTACGTCACGGACCATGACCTTGCCCGTTTTCATTCTGAATGGGGTCCCGTGTTCGACGTTGGAGCGATCGAAATGTTGATGATCGTGATTCACTCGATCATCGTCACTCGTATATAATCGGTGTTTGGAATATCGATTAATTTAATCTACGTTAAGGCAGTTTAGCGATATGATTAAATATGCTTCGAATCTTTCATAGTTCTGGAGAGCCGTATTCAGTAGTCGTACCCCGTCTACGTGTGAACCTTATATTAACAAAAATTACAAACGACATTCGAGTTCACAGGCGCCTGTCGAAGCTCCTTCGTCATTCGCCTGGTGGTGCACGGTGCTACTTCGACTTGCCAGGCGCTAACATATCACACGTTCCGAAATATATTAATAATATCTATAACACGATAATTAACTTTTGTAATATTACGAACGCACAATTTGATTAAAATTACAAGGTAGAGCTCGTAGCACCGGTGCATTTTACCACGATCCTTTAAACATTGACGTGACTGCAGTTTAGGATCTGTAACATTCGGTCGTTAACCTCGACCGCCTAATGACCGGAGCCGCGACGGCTAGCCGGGTTGGCACGTAACTCGGCGCGCTGTGCGCAGGGCCCGTGAACATCAGCACGCGCGCGCGGCTCGTGGCGCCCGGCCTGGCCGCCGCCGGCGCGCTGTCCGTCACCAACTCCGAGCTGTACTTCGAGGTGGACGAGGACGACCCCGACTACCGCGCCATCGACCCCGAGGTACGCACTTTAATGAAATCGATCACGACGCAAGCGATTTGTTCGAATCCACCTTTTCAGTCGTACGCTGAAATTATAATTACATAAATTTGTTGATTTTAACATTTATTGTTGCATTTATTTGAACGAACGCACAAATACGAATATAAATGGTCACAGATGAACACGACGACGTCATCTTCGTTACCTGTATCTTTTGTTGAGTCCGATTTTGCATATTTATATGAGAAATAATATCTGGTAGCTATCAAATATTTATCGACACCTAATACGAGACGTTCCGTCTATAGCATCGTATGGCAACACTATTAATATAATCGTCCGACACAACGGTACACCCGTAGACTTGAATATTGTTCACACATCGCTTGTCGGTTTTATGTAAATTTTTAACGTTGATTTTATTGTTATTATTAGTTTATTGTTCCTCAAATTCGCTAACCTTTTTTTTTACTAATTTAAATTTATTTTATTCGAATTGAAATCTCAACTATCGAAACCAATAGATTGTTTATTAACTGAGCACACAATAATAGAAATCTTTTTTAAAATAACCACTAAAAAAATCAGTATGAGGCGGCATAGAAGATCTCCTTGGTCAATTCTGTAGGTCTACTGAGAGGAAGTAGAGTCAGTAGTCCCTTCCTACGACAACGTTATGGAACTACTGACACGTACGAGCGTTATCATGCAAAGGAAGTATGTAGTGCAGAATCGAATCGTACATATGGACACATTACGTTCTATAATATGTTTCCGGCAAATGGTTAACCTTACTTTTGGCATTGTTGTAACCTTCTGTTTCATGATATAATACATACATATACATAAACGAAAAGGACATAATAAATATCCCATGTTATTGCTATATGAACAAAGATTTTTTTCCACGACACAATGTAAATGGTAATACATGTAACGGAGACAATCGGTTTGACAAAAGCGATATCAAATAAGGTGTGACGTTCGCTCTTTGTTCGGGTTATTTATCGCGAGGCGAGCAGTAAAATGAGAATTATATCCGTTTTATCGCGTAGCTCTTGTTCTGCGACGTCCACTGTACACGCGACCTGAAATAGACCTTGCGGCTCGTGTAATAAGATCGATATTCAGTTGGAGTGGTAGAGCCGTGAACCCGCGGTGTGCGCGCGCGGCCCCGCGGCGCGCGCGAGGCGCCAGCTAACAGTTGTTAGGCTTTTATTAAGAATATCGATATTTTCATCATAAACAGGTTACTCCTATGTATGTAACGCAGACAAAGGAGACAGACAGAGGAGTACACCGCTAAATTTACGTACCCCTATGGAATGGAGGATGAGCCTATTTGGTAAGAATTTCAAATAAGAAAAACCCAATAGTACCAGTACTCAATAATTCCCGGGAATTGAACGCAGGACCTCTCGCTCAGCAGTCGCGCTCGCAACTATTTCGGCCAAGGAGCCGGTCGAAATTTTTCAGTAGCAGAACTTTTTAATTTTGCGACAATATTTGAGCTTCCTACGTAGCAGATTTTGAGATATCGATTTAAAAATAATCTGTACTATTTAAATATCGATATCCACGCAACGTCCCAGCCAGCGGCGCCCCGCCGCGCCCGCACACGTCTCACCGACCTTCTTATACGTTCAGTTGTCTCTAAAACAAACACAATAAATATATGATTATTTAAATATTCCTATCTGCTACGGACTTGTAAATCTCCTCTCGACGTTTCGTACAGCTAATGAACTAGTAACTAAATGTTCGGAACCCTCTCGACTGACAAATGAGAATTAATACGAGTCAGAAATTATTACGGGTTACTCTACGATTAATGGATTTTGGTTACTACGACTATGTACACATTTAATACACTAGTATTGTTTTGATGGATGGATAAATCGTAATACTGTCGATCTAATCGTTCCAGGTGCAGCTATAATATATATTAATATACTGTGCTATAATATATAGTATAGCACACTATCGTAGTATGGGTAGCTACAATAAATATTGTAACTTCGTCTATGACGAGCTTAATCTTTTCTATTAAGCTAAGGTTAGTGATATTGATGCATTGGTACGAGTACCTACATAGCTATGTGGGTGTCATTGTTAAGTTTATATTAAAGCTATTTGAGAGAATGAAATAGAAATATAAGGTTCTTATTGATGATACGATACGTGATATTTCAACGATGTTAATATAATCAAATAATAATAATAATTCGATTCGGATAATTTCTTTATGAATACAATTATATATAAATTACTGATACACTTGCATTATTAAGTTTTATTAAATGATACGAATTTAAAGTGATAGGCGAATGCGAGTACAATTGATATGTTAAATTATAGTTAAGAATTATATTATCGGTATTACAATTGAAAAACGAAACGGTGTTTTGAATATTGGGTTAGTTTTGTAAAAAATAACTTTACTTTAATAAATCCCGTTATAAAATCTTATCTCACTTGACGGTTTAAAGTATAAAATATTACTTAATTATGAAAGCCGTCTTTGATACTGATTACCGATACGTCTATGGTCCCGT